>OZ023269.1:92147221-92437221 GCA_964006375.1 Tillus elongatus | reverse complement strand
ACACGCTTCAAGGATACACGTAGCCGCAAATACAGAACCAAATCATATAAAAATCGTGATATAACCAATGAAAATGCAGAATTCCAGGTTTTGTTATCAACCGAGGAGAATCCACAAATAAATACGAGGCAAATTGCATTATTTCAGGGTATCCGCAAATCTTAAGTCAACAGGATAATTAAAAGGCACAAATTTCATCCATATCATTTATGTCTTCATCACTCAATTACTGCTGAAGATCGAATTGATTTATGTAATATTTTTTCAAATATGATCGACGAAATTGCAAACTTTTAAAATGCGGTTCCCTTTAGCGACAAAGCAACTTTTAACAATATCGGCGTAGTAGACAAACACAATATCCATTATTACGCTCAAGAAAATCCACTTCAACATCAATGGTCCTTGAGTGCGTGTGTGTGTGGGGGGGGGGGGACTTGTAGGCGAAAAAGTTGCCGGTCTACTCTATTTTGAAGATCTACCTCATAGAGAACGCTATCGCAGATTTCTCGAGGATGATTTCCTGAATTTAATGGAGGATGTAGACCTTGAAACACGCCGAATAATATATTTTCAGCATGATGGTGCTCCTCCACATTTTCACAGAGACGTAAAACAATACTTATACCATGGGTTAGGAAACCGATGGGTCGGTCGAGGAGGGAACATTCGATTGCCAGCAACATCGCCCGACCTAACCCCAATAGACTTTTGCCTCTGAAGATATGTGAAGCAAAAATATATGAATAATTGACCACAACTGCAGATGATATTAAAAATCAAATATAATTAGCTTTTAGAAGTATTAGCCCCCTCATGTTGAACAGAGTCAAAGAAAACTTTGAACGACGACTACGAATTTGCATTAAGGAAAACGGAAACGTTTTTGAATATGTTTTATGAGTTTCAATAAATCTGTTAGCCTAATGTTTGATTTCTTAATGCTTTCGTTTATTACTATAATATAAGAGTTCTACTATGCACAAATAAAAAGTTTGAATCGCTGTACCTCCTTTTGTGTTTAACTGAACTTGTTAAAAAATGTATCATAAAAAAGCTAATAAAATTTTCCATAAACCATACTTCTCGGTATGAGAATAAAATAGACCACGTGTCGAAAGTATATCGCCTTAAAAAATAGGTGGCTACCTTAGTTTTTGGGAGAAACAAATGGGCATCTCTTTAAAAGTACCCTGAAACTTCACTTAGGTAATGTATGAAGCGAGGAGAATACAAGTGTGCAATAAAATACAGGCTGTTCCGCTTAAAAATATAAATTTGATGCAACACTCTGTATGTAGCCAGCCTGTATAAATGAAGTCAATCTTAAAATGTGCACACTATCGCTTCTAGAAAACAGGATTTTAAAATATGGCCCCAGTGAGGAGCTATCTTCCGTCCCTAAACCGATGGGACACTTGTATATATATATATATATATATATATATATATATATATATATATATATATATATATATATATATATATATATATATATATATATATATATATATATATATATATATATATATCATTTATGTTTGGAATGCCGCCTTACTCTTCTCCAGTTACTTGGTCTCGCCTAAATGCAAGTGGAGATTGGAGCCTGTGATGAACATTGATAAGTACACTTGGGGACCCCAAATAACGACAACACATTTAAAAACTTAGGGATCGTTTCACTAACCAAGTTAGCATCTTCAGAGGATGAATAATTGTAAATATATTACATCTACAGCTCTGCTTATATTCTTGCGCAGATAGTCGCGCCATAACGATACAGGCTGCTCCAACAACACAAAAATTAACATACTTCGTTTGGCGAAAATATCTAAACTACGTTACTATCTATAGGACGTGCTTATGCCGGTCTTTCCTGTGAAGTGATCTATCAGCTGACTTACCATAGGCGGCGGTGGGAAGTTCATACACTTAAATTATCACTATCTTAAGCAATATATATGTATATATATATATATATATATATATATATATATATATATATATATATATATATATATATATATATATATATATATATATATATATATATATATATATATATATATCAGTCAGACGGTTTTCTGAATAGCGAGTACCCTAAATTTACAATTAATAGAATAGTCGAAATAACTTTTTCTAAATAATACACAATTGTACGGGCTCAACAATTCCTCTGACAGCATTTTTTGAGGCTAGCTTCATCAACATATTCAATGATGTTCCAGTGACATTTTGCAAATATTATTTATTGTCGTGATTTTTTCTGCTTGTGCTTATACAACAAATAGCCAGGTCAGGTCAAGTCTGTCAGATCAGGTCAGGTCAGGTCAAGTCATGTCAGATCAGGTCAGGTTAAGTTACGGAAACATCCAGGGCCATCCTGTTCAAAACTTGTATCATAGTAACCGTTGCAAAATACGTGTATATTTCAGTCGACGATCGCCAATCCACCTGTAAAAATATGTTTGTTATAAATTACATGCCATATTCCCATATTCTTTAATTGTTCTTTAGTTACATAAGTGGTATAAATGAGCACCGTTGTTTCATATATATATACATATATATATATATATATATATATATATATATATATATATATATATATATATATATATATATATATATATATATATATATATATATAACATATTGTTAGGTGCCAAGATTTAAAGTCTCCATAAGGGATGTCGACTTACAATTCTACATGGGCATCAAAAGGCAGGTCCGTTGCTAACACATGCTCTGTATTTTGCACCCTCTTTGGTTCTTCCTCAGGAGCCGAAAGATGAACAAAGTATGCAAAGCAGCCAGCACGGGAACACAACAACAGGGTGAGCCGTCTAGCTAGTTTATGACACTTCACACACAACAAACACACAGGACACAGTATAAAAGCTTATTTACATGGTCACATCGTTAAAACATGATTAGAAATTTAAAACCTTTCAGAAAAATTGAGGTTCATGAAAAAGGACAATCAAAAGGTTTTCATGAACTACATGTTGATAGATAAGATTTTTCTGAAAGTCTTTAAGTTTTTAACCATGTTTTAACGATGTGACTATGTAAATAAGGATTTATACTGTGTCCTGTTGTGTCATGTGTGTTTGTTATGGTGAAGTATCATAAACCAGCAAGATGCCCCACACCTATGCTGTGATCTGGTGCTGGTTGCTTCGCATATTTTGTTCAGCTTTCGGCTCCTGAGGAAGCACCAAAGAGGGTGCGAAGTATAAAGTATGTTTTAGCAAAAAACCTGAACTTTGATGCCCCTGTGGAATTGTAGGTCGATAGCTCTTATTGAGACCTTATATATATATATATATATATATATATATATATATATATATATATATATATATATATATATATATATATATATATATATATATATATATATATATATATATATATATATATATATATATACTATATTTGTTTGCTGTACTTCTTGTGATTTTTATCTGTTTACGCAGACTGCAGTTTAAAACCGTTCTGGTTCATCATAAGCACGCTACTGACAATGATATTTCCTGTGTGGTCTATGTCTGAAATTACACCTGACGTCTGCGCGTTGGGTTTTTATTGGTCGGTTTACTGTTCTCTGGTTGGTTGTATTTTCGGACTGTGTCGAGTGTATCCGTTACCTGTTTTGATTACTGTGGTTTGCTAATTTGTCTATTTGTATGGCTTTTATTAGGTTTTGTTTAAATGTTTGTATTTGGATTTGTTCTGGGATAATTGTTTCGTATTGTTTGTTTGTAAAATGTTGTATTGTTCCCAGATTTCCATTTTTTGTGTCTGTAACATGTTTTATTAGTTCTAAGTAGTTGGTTGACATCTGGTTTTTGGTGTTTTCTGTTGTGAATGTGTGTAGCTACGTTTGATTTGTAGCTAGGTATGTGGATTTTATCTAATGCTGTTATATGTTCCTTGAATCTTGTTTCTATTAATTTTTTTGTCATTCTATATATTTTTTATTGCATGTGTTACATTCCGTTTAATTAATGTGTTGTGTTCTTCTTTTTATTTATTTTGTGTATTATTTTGTTATTGGTTTTGTAGCTCATTTTTAAGTCATATTGCTTATTTGTGTAATTTTTTTGATGTGGTAGTTATAAGTAAATGTTGTATATTTTGTGTTTGTTTCTGGTTTGTTGATTGGTTTGTTTTTTATTTCTTTTACTAGCTTTTCTATTGTTTTCTTGTTGTATCCATTTCTTTGTGCTATTTGTATTATGATGTTGTATTCCTTTTCTCGTTCGTCATTATGAAGTGGCACATTTGGCATTATGTTCATTATGTATGTGTATGCTGCCATTTTGTGCGTGTGTGGGTGTATTGAGTGTTTAGGTAGAGTAATGTCTGTTTCTGTAGTTTTTCTGTATGTTTTGTATTCAATCTGGTTTTATTTTCTGATTAGTGTCAAGTCTAGGAAGTTTATGGTGTTGTTTGATTCTTTTTCTATTGTAAATTTTATGTTGTTGTTGACTTGGTTTATTTTGTCGAGGATATTGTCGATGTTGATTTTTGATTGTCATATATTAATATATCATCGACGTATCCTATCCATTTGATGTTTGAGTCTGTTTCTTTTATGATGGTGTTGATTTTATCTTCTATGTATATTCTATATCTTGTTTGTATATTTCTGCCATGATGCTTGATAGTGTAGATCAAATTGGTAGTCCGTATTCTTGGATGTAGTATTCTCCGTTGAATTCAAAGTAATTTTGTTTCAATATGATGTTTAATATTTCGTTGATTTATTGTTTTTTGTTCTTATTTTGCATTTTATTTTCGATTATATTTGTGTTTTCGCTAATTGGTATATTGGTGTACATGTTTGTTACGTCTAATGAGGCGAGTCTTGTGTTTTTGTTTGTGTTTATGTTTTCTAATTTATGCACTAGTTCTATGGAGTTTTTTATATTAAATTTGTTTTCTAGTTTTATTTCTTGGTCTATTTCTTTTGCTATTTTATATGAACGTGCATCTTTGAAGTTGATGAGTGGTCTTATTGGGCACCTTATTTTATGTAACGTAAACAAATAAAAATCACAAAAAGTACAGCAAACAAAGAAAGTGTACATTTAAAAGTGAGAACAGTGTAGTGCAACATTCCAAAAGATATATATATATATATATATATATATATATATATATATATATATATATATATATATATATATATATACAGGGTGTCGAAGTTTTATTTGTTGAAACTCTTTTTCAAATATTTATCTTAGCAATCACAGGATTTGCATGAAATTTTGTACTTAGAGGTTTTTTAGGATGGGAAATCCATGCTTGATCATAGTTTTGATGTACCTTGCCGAGAGCGCGACTAGCAGCCCTTTGTCGACATTTAAAGCTCAATATTTTTTTCTGGCTCAGTATATCAAATTTCTCCTCAGAAATTTTTATCACCTGATATATTATCTTCCAAAAAAGTATACCTTGTAGACTTTGATTTGAGGAGCCGTTTCTGTGATAATCGAATATAAGTGTTTCATTGCTTTATAAAATGCATCATAGGAACCACTACATATTATTAAGTATTGTCATTAGTTACAAAATAGTACTGTCAAACAATTAAGTCTGACAAGTTGTCACTGTAGTTTTAAAAGTTATAATTTCTTTCGTCAATTTCTCGCTATGACCTTACCCTACACTAACGCAGAAATGACGGATATGATATTAGTTTATGGTTTTTGCCACAGAAATGGTCGGAAATCGGTCACAGAATATCAATAAGTATTTTCAAATAGACACTTTCCAAACCATCAAACAATTGCCGCTGTTGAAAGGCGCCTACGAGAAACAGGTATGTTTGTTCCTGGTAAGTTGTTTTATGGAAGAAATCGAGCCGTTAGAACAAGAAAGGTCGAGGAAGAAATTTCAGAACAAATTAAAGAAGATCCAAGTTTAAGCACAAGACAAATTGGTTTGGAACTTGAGGTTTCTTACGATACGGTGAACAGGACTTTAAGAGAACAGCAGTTGCTACTTCCATTTCACCCCCAAACAGTGCAAGAGCTTTTACCTGCCGACCTCGAATTAACACTGTTTTACAAGAAGGGGTGTGACAAATTTACATAATGAACAAATCTATGCTGACGAAGCCCGCATGCAATAAAGGTTTTGCGTTATCAACCTAAATTCAAAATTAACGTTTGGGCAGGAATTATTGAGAGATTTATCATAGGTCCTGTCATCTTACCACGTCGCTTAAATGGTTTAAACTACCAAGAGCATTTAGTTAAGTAGCCAAATTTATTTGATGAACTTCCAATAGCTGTTAGTCAAAATATGTGGTTCGTGCACGACGTTGCACCCCCAAATTTCACGCTGAATCTGATTTAAATGACAGATTTCGGAATCGACGGATCGGTAGAGGAAACAAAGCTCCTGTAAATTGGCCACTTCGCTCACCGGATTTAACGCTTATGGATTACTTTTTATGGAGAACACTTAAGCAGTTGGTATAATCTAGACCAACAAACGCCAAAGAATAATTGTCGGTACGAGTGCAAAATTCAGTAAACATTTTACGGTTAGATGCAGACATGATGGATAGGGTGCAGTTCAATTTTCTCCGCAGAACTAATCTTTGTGTAAACGAAAACGTGGGTCACTTTCAACATTTACTTCGAGTGTTATACAACAATTAATAATTTAATAAAATTTTGCTGTTTTGATTTGTTATTGACTTTGTATCCTACGCCTCTTGTTCTTTGCCAGTAAAGTTTTAGTGTTGTTGATCGATTGGTCCTTGAACAAGCTCCAATGTAACACATTTTAAATGTTGTTGGTCGGTTGGTCCCTAAATAAACTTGAAACTTCTTGAACCAGTCCTAAGCGTGGATAAAGTGTGTTGTCGTTCCTATGATGAATTTTAGATCGCAATGAAACACATAAATTTTATTATCACATAAACGGCTCCTTAAATCAAAACCTACAAAGTATACCTTTTTGGAAGATAACGTATCAGGTAATAAAAATTTCTGATAAGGCATTTGATATACTGATAAAGTTATTCAACTTTATGTATATAGACAAGGGGCTGCTGGTGGCACCCTCTACAAGTTACATCAAAACTATGATCAAACGTGTATTGTTCATCTTGAAAAACCTCTAGGTACCAAATATCATGCAAATCCTGTTATTTCTAAGATAGATATTTGAAAAGGAGTTTCAACAAATAATAAATTCAACATCCTGTATTTCGAAAACTATCAACTTTTGGACCAAGGTAAACTGGGCTCCATCCGCATATTTTAGCCTAAAGAATCTGTCATTCTATCATAGCTTTTTATACAGACCTTCTAGAGATACCCTATATATATATATATATATATATATATATATATATATATATATATATATATATATATATATATATATATATATATATATATATATATATATATATATCTGTGTGTGTGTATATATATAAATAAACATTTCAAAGTTTCAGTTGTTTATTTAACAGAAATGAATAAAAATAACAGTTTTACAGATGATTGGTTACGAAGATCGACTACCATGACAAATGAAAGTTGCTCGTCAATTTTAAGAAAAAATTTCCGATTTGCCGGCTATATCTCAAGAGACAATTAGTAAAATTAAAACGCAATTATGCGAGCTTGGATATAGAAGGCAGAGAAAAACTTTCTAATGCACTAAGTAATAATACCAAAATAGATGTAATACCGGAGTTTGAGGTAAACCCACAGATTTCGTGTCAACAAGCGGCAACAACATTCGATTATTCGAATATTAAAAGAAAATAAATTGCATCTCTAGAAATTTATCAAACCTCAGGAGCTCGCAAAAGACGATTTTGATAGCAGAACGTCTTTTGTAAACAACTGGTGGGAGTTTAAGATAACAAAGTTATCCATTTAGAAAATGTTATGTTTCTGATATGTGCAGTTTTGCACTTCCCGGCTATGCTAATCGTCAAAATTGTCGCTACTAATCTAAAGAAAATCCACACTGGAAAAGAAAAGAACATGCACAATACCCTGAAACGGGTAATGTTTGGGCACTGCTTCATAATAATGTCGTGCCAACTTTGTAAAACCTGTATCCTGATCCAGCGAATGTGATATGGTTTCATCAGGATGGAGCACCAGTACATTACCAAATCAATGTCCGTCAGTACCCTGACTCAATATTTCCAAATCCGTGGACAGGGAGGCGACGTTTTTTAGAATGTTCAGCGTGATCAACCGGTCTTAGGCTTCTATACCTCTTCTTATGAGGATATATAAAAATAAAAATTCACTAATATGGTATACAAAGCTAAACCACGGCTTTACCTCACTTAAGAAGTAGAATTACGATTGCGATTAGGTCTGTCACGCCTCAGATGTTGACTAACGTTAAAACACATTTTTATTTACGAATAGGATGCTGCCAAGGCATTCAACGAATGCATTTTAAACATCTCGTGAATTAAGATTGATTCGTTTTTTATTTTTTCTCATTATTAAGAATGAAACGCAATTTGTTAATAAAGCCATAGCATTTTTAAATAAGGAATGAAGAGATCTTTCAACCGAGGTATCACAAGCTTCTACTTTCTATTTAACAATTTATGGGTTGCAACTCTAACTGAAAGGGGGTTGAATGTAGGGATGACGTTTTCGCGTTGTAGGATATCATTTTTTAATCAAAACTGAAGTGTTTCGGGACTTTTTATAAATATGTACCATGTATAAAAATGAGATAATTCGTAGCCGCATATTATATATAATATAATATTGTGTGTGTTTTGTTTCTTTGACGTCGGCCTATTTCCGCGACTATGGCCAATCACCGACGCCAGGGAGCAGTTTCACCTCACTATCCTGGAAATTTTGCCGAATTTTTGCCTTTCTGTAAGGAGGGTGGGAATCTTTAACGTGCCAAACATCGCATGGACACGAGACCGACGGCTTTACGCCCCCTCCAAAAGGCAGAACGTGCAGACATTTAACTTGATCAAACACAATTCCAGAACTTCAGTTGATGTTAATTTTTCAGTTTGTACTGAAAAAGTTAAAGGAGTACCCTGAGATCGAACCCAGTACCCTTCGGTTCAGAGGCACACGTTCTTACCCCTGAACCACCGAGGTTCTTTATATAATGTTATTAACTACATTTTTCTTCTATTTTTAGATAGCTAATTCCCACAGAGCGAAAACTGTCAAATCTTATAAAAACTCCCAAGGATACGATTCCAAACGAATCCCACGGAGTTTACGAAATTCCTTGTTCCGACTGTTCCCGAACTTATGTAGGACAAACAAATAGAGGCATCCACGACAGAATATATGAACACACCCTCGCAGTTAGAAAATTCGACCCCTCATCGGCGCTGCCCATGTATCATATTCATACATGACACAAAATAGACTTCGATAATGCCAAAACAATAGCACTGGTTTACAACTTCAAAACGAGAATTATCCGCGAAGCAATCGAGATCGAAAAACGTCTCGATTGTCTAAATAAGAGAGATGATGGTCTTCGCCTTCCGACTACTTGGAAACCTATTATATCTTCATTACAAACACACAAACAGAAAATAAATCTCACAGACAATTTTATTGCACCATTATCTGTCTCAACAAATGCCGGTGACCCTCTTAATCCTCCTAATCCTCCTAATCCTCTAAGTACCGTGACCAAAGCCCCCCACTTAATTGACCTTGACCCTACTACCTTCACTGACAACGAAACAGGTAGACGAAACGACATATATAAGACAAGGCTTGTAAAGAACTGCCAGATCTCTCTGAGGCCTAGGGTTGAACACAGTGAGACCTCACAGACAATCTCCGGCGAGATTTGGGGAGTAGGCAGATTGAGGCCCCGTAATAGAGCTACAGCAACCCAATCCACCTTTATCCACCGCTCTACGGAGTTGGCAGATTGAGGCCTTAGAGTGTCCTTACATATTTCCTTTACCTCTTGAAACCAACCCAACCCACATTTGCCCACCGCTCTAAGGAGTAGGCAGGTTGAGGCCTTAGAGTGTCCTTACATATTTCCTTTACCTCTTGAAACCAACCCAAAACACCTTTGCCCACCGCTCTAAGGAGTAGGCAGATTGAGGCCTTAAAGTGTCCTTATATATTTCCTTTACCGCTTGAAAATGGCTCCAAAACAGGAGGCGAAACGTGAGTTTTCATAATTTCATAAATTCTGGACGCGGTTGGTTCAACCCGAGAACCAAGTATGTCTCATATATATATATATATATATATATATATATATATATATATATATATATATATATATATATATATATATATATATATATATATATAAATATATATATTTATATATATATATATATATATATATATATATATATATATATATATATATATATATATATACATATATACATACAATTCGTCCTTACAGATTATTCTACGCAAAGAAAGTAAGGTGTAAACATTCATCATTCTTACTCAAGGGATTTATTTTACACAAGAATGATAAATTTAAATATTATAAGTTGGAAAACTTCTGAGAAATGTATTGGGTCTATACGGCTCAACATACAATGTCTTATAAATAACAGTTAAATTCTTGGTAATGTCTGGTCTGCCAAATATTCCGATAAATTATCGACGATAAAAATGTCTTTGATGAGGGCAACAAAGATGTCTTTTTGCGAATAAAAGAATCTCTATCTTCCAAACTTTGAAAAATGTTCTTTAAGATGATTATGGGGCGTAATCCTATTAAGAATACGGAGAGTCTGGATAACACTCATCTAGTTGTTCGTTACTGGAGAATGTTACAGCAAGAGTGTTCCTGTCAAATCAGAGGTAAATTCGATTAAGGAAAGTTTCCAAGAATATATTGAGGGAAGTTCAACTTCTCGTCTATTTAATCAATTTAAAATGTCGGAGCGTTAGAACTGCTTGTGATAGCCATTTGAAATTTGATACCGCGAGATTGAAACGATTATTCCTTTTTTCTGTTTAATTACATTTTCGAACATTATCTGACAGCTCGTAGTTTTAGCACTCAATCGCAACAACCGATAAAGCAATCAAACAAGTTGAAATAAAAAAGGAAGTACTAAAAGTTGAGCTCTCGGCAAGGAAAGCGTCGGTCCGACAATCAAGAACGGAAGTGGAGAACAACGAAAACATACGTTTCAACAAGACAGTGAAGACAGTCGATTGCCTATTTCAATGAGACTGGCCAATATTTATGGGCCTAAATCCCACCGGATAGTACAAATTAAATGCGATCTGTAATATGTGAACATTTCTCAAGTAGAACGACGCCATTTCAGATGGAATTGGAGAATTTCGAAGCATAGACGTATTATATAGTGCGGATTTCTCAGAATTATTGGCACTTTATTGTGAAACTACATTCGAACTGATATATATTCCCAATGAATCTGTGGTTTATACTTTGTTTTGTCGAGATATGGCATATTTATTGTCGCTTCGCTTTACTTGTCAACATCTCGAAATGCCTGTGATTTTGAATTAGAGAATGGATACTTAATATGCTCTTTTATTTACATTTTACATAACTGTCTGTTCACCATTAATTAGTGAATTATTTAATTATCTTTTAACATGCAGAGATCATATTGCTTAAGTTTATACAGGTTAAAGCACATTTAATTTATGTAGTTTAACATAATTACAAAATGTCCTGAAACAGCAAGTGTGTTATAATAGCAAATGTTTGCAAAAGTTTCATTTACATTAAGAGAAACGGTTCACCCATTTCATTGTCCCTTATCAAGCTACATAGGGTATGGTCCAAATAGAACAAATAAATGCATTATTTTGTAAATCGGCGACTTCGCAGAAAAATTCGAAAATAGGTCGTCTTTTCTTTATAGGCATGCGTTCCGTTAGATACCTGTTTAACTCGTGATTCTCCTATGCAAGAGTGATGACGTCATCTATAATTTTTCTAATCGAAATATGAATAACTACACTTAGAGAACCTAAATCACCACAACATATTGTTGAAAGACCTGACGATCATTTCACTAAAATTGCCCTTCTTCTGTGTCTATTAATTTATTTCTCCTCTGAGCAAACCGAGTATTTGTTGTATTCAACCACCTTCTTATTGCACTCTAATTCTTTACTATATCTACTTTTACCTAAGAGAAATTGTATTAATCTATTTACTAAAATATTTAAACTATCTTATACGTGAAAATGTGGTGTGTCATTTGGAATGTAACTTAAAGTGGTGGTTTGCTTTCTGTGGACATTAGACTCAAGAAAGTCGTGAGTTTCATACTGATAAAAAATAATAATAAAAACTCTTAATAACATAAACTAATCCATCTAGAAAATGTAGTTTATTATTAGAAGTTTATTAATAGACACAGAAAAAAGAAAATTTTAGCGTAATCCACGACATTCAGAAAGGATAAGTGGCACAAAAACTTTGTCTGTTCACCATTTAAACCGAAAGTAACGGGGTCTCGAAAGCGTTTCTGAGACAGCTGATTTTCAACAAAAAAATTTCGACAAAAAAAAATAATTTAAAAATTTTGTTGAGTAATACAAAAGATAAGGTAAAGCCACTCAAATGTCAGGTATCTACGAGGCAGGTTTTAAAGATTGTAATATTAAACACGTTGGGCAAACTAAAAGAGCGATTGAAGCCAGGTTTAAGGAATATCTGGCACAGCTGAGATACGGTAGTATAGACAAATCATGCGTCTTCCAGCATATTTAGTATATTAATCACCACATAGATAAAGAAAACCTGAAGCTTATCAAAAATGTTACACAACCGGTAAGATTAGATGCCTACAAGAGTATTTCTATCTCTAGGGTCATAAACAAGGAAGTTTGTTTGAACCAAGCTTCGTCACTGCTTAAGAGTTCACTGACTGCACTGTATCTTTGATATAAAAGAGATGCCGAAATTGAGTAGGAACAAATACAACGGAATTTTTGAGGGGACTTCCGGCAGTTAGAATATATATATATATATATATATATATATATATATATATATATATATATATATATATATATATATATATATATATATATATATATCCAACCTATAATTTAAAAAAATACTTGACCAATCAAAACCAAACTTGAAAATCCCCTTTATCTTCTTAATAGCTTGGACGATTTCGTTAGACAGTTTTGACACTCAATTACTTTAAGGAAAAAATGCAAAAAATGCAATATATTTTAAGTTACTAGAAGTCTTAAAGTAAACACTTATAAGTACGTAGATATCATACAAGTGGTCATATCTACCAAAATTTAGCTCAATTGATTTAGTAAGTCTGGAGTTCTAACTAAATAAAAAATAAATAATCTACGATATGACCTGAAATCACCGCTGTATGGATGCCTATAATGTTAGACCAGGTCAGACAGATATATCAGGGTTCCGCTTCCATTTGAAATAAAATGTCCAAATTAACTTGTAAATGGACAGGCTACGAAAGTATGTCATAATACACAATCAGTAGGGTTGCCATTTGCGACAACCCTCATCTGAATCTGAAGATAGAAAAATTTTGATAAATAAATATTTTAATAAGAGTGATTCAATTTGTTTAAAAGCAATCTAGAACTACGTTTTATTGTGGATAAATATTAAGCTTCCTATTTTCACGGTATTTCCTAGTTTAATCAGACAACACCACTATTTGTCATTTGTTAATTGACAGGAGTCATGAGAGAAACGTGTACGTTCTAAGCATACCTTCGAGACTAACAGATGTTACTAACAAAGAAAAAGAAGATAACCTCAAAAATCTACTCCGCTAATACCATAGAATCTTACAATATAAAATTACGACCTACGACCTATATTCTACGGTTATTACAAACAGGAGTAGGTAAATAATAATCCAACTTTTAACCTAAGTTTAACAAATACCTTCGGCCGTCGACTGTAGTATAATATTATGATTCTAACATCCAATCAAACAAATAAGAAGTGGTTGTGTGATTTAAGTTGTTAATCAATGCATACGTTCAGTACTACTAAAGTCGAACAAATTTATTTCAAGAAGAAATATACCCACCTCAAACTAATGTAAGTATAAAACCCTTTATGTAGTATATAGAAAATGTGAAGTAAACGAAACTACATAATATCATAAAGCAGTTTAGATAACATTATCAGACGTTCAGTCTAAATTATTACCATTTTAGTTTAAAAGTTTTGTATTGTTTATATTTTTTTCAAAAATTATGGATACAGTAATAGTAAATATGTGTTGAAATGAGTTGAGATGCAGCAAGTGCGTTATGGTAGCGAATTTTCGTGAAAATATTTCAAATGGTGATAACTTAATTTCCGAGTAAACTAGAATCTTCAGCTTTGATATATAATAAAACCCATATAAAGGCAGCGTGTGTACAAAATTAAAAAATAACTACAATTTTGTTTTGAAAAACGTTTTTTGCTTTTTTGTTTGTTTGCAGAAACCGGTTCAATTGAGTTGACTAAAACGGATCATCCAAGCGATTAATAAGGACAAATACCTGCCACGTTTACACTTTGGCAGGTACATTCCTTTTGTAAATAAAAATATTTTTTTGTAAATTTGCAGTTTAGTACACGCAACACTTTCAGAAAAAAAATTCAGAAACATGTTTAGAACCCTTTTTGGATGCACATATCACAAGATATATTTCTTGCAAATAGTACTAGTTACGAGACCAGAAGTTAATAGTGGTGCTGGGCGGGGAAGAAGATATAAAGGAAACGTGAGCGGAAAGTGCGAAAAAGGCAGCTTAGTTGGACATCTATAAGCTGCCTTTATCCCATTTTGCAGTTATACTTCCTTAAAATCATGTGTGCTCCGCCCAGAACCCCTATCCACCGCAGGTCCGGCAACTTTCTTGGGGGGTTGGTCCCAAGAAATTTTCCTTGTTTACATTGTTCTTTTTTATATATTGAGGGTGGTTGGTAGGCATGCAGAAGGTAAAGGAGAACCCCCGCGACCAAGTAGCGAACCAAGGTTTTCAAATTATGTTTAAATTGATACCTCATTTCATTTGTTTATAATATTTTTCCAAAAATGAATTTGATGTTGCCTCGTTTGTTAGTCTCACATAGAGAGCTACAATATTTTATCATTTAAAAAAGTATGGATACAGCAACAGTAAATAAGTGTTGAAAAGGGTCTGGGTGCAGCAAGTACGTTATTTGGTAGATAATTTTCGTATAAGTATTTCCAATTTGATAACTCAATTTCCTAGCTAGAATCTTCAATCTTGAGCCATAGGAAAAACCTCTGTAAACGCAGCGTGGGTACTAAATTAAAGAAAAATAACTTAATGAGCTACGCGAATAACTATAAATTTGTTTTTGAAAACCTTTTTTGTTTTGTTTGAAAAAACTAGTTCGGTTGGGTTGACTAAAACAAAACCGTCCAAGCAATTAATAAGGAAAAATACCTGCTATATTTATAATTTGGTAAGTACTTGTACCTTGTAAATAATAATTTTTTTTTCTGGAAAACTTTTGTGAAATTTGTAACACAACTTTTTTAAAGAGGCTTGCAGTACTTACATATATGTAGAAAATTTTAATTTTCTATCTCCATAGAAAATAGAAATTTCTTCAAGTATTACATGCCGAGACCTCTAAAACCGATCTCCACGGTTCATTTAAATTTAAAGAATTAGTTTCAATAATATACGTTACTAATAGTGTACAATTCTTATCAAAATTCACTACTATAATGCACTTTCTGCGTCCCGAACTTTTTTGATTCCTCTCTCTGTAGGGTTTTGGCCTTTTACCTGACATAATAGAAACACCAGGTATGGTAGTTAAGAGTTTAGAATATTTCATCCTGTGATGACGCTAAGTTTGATAACGAAACGATGATCAGGCCTTTGAAAAATGTGTTGTGGTGATTTGGGTTCTCCACAGGTACTTATCAGTGCTCATTACAGGTTACAATCTTCACTTAGCGAAACCTAAATTATGAGACACTGGTCTCGAAAAGTATTATGTGTGTGTATGTGAGTGTGAAAAAAACAGGTTTGGTATGGCTTCGGACGAGTCTATTAGCCACAGGTAATACAGGAAAAGGTATTATAATCGTCTACTAAATAGTATCAATAGGTTTATGTAACTCAATTAGAATAGTGTCAAAAAAAAATTAAATTACAAAAGAATTATTATTGTGGTTAACCTTTTTTCCCTAAATTTACAAATAAAACTCCAGTGATGTTAGAACCAAAGATCTTCAGTTATATCACAGTGAGAAAGATGGGTAATAAACTTTTTTCGAAACTTATTTATGACTTAATGAGTTATTTGTGTTAGGTACGTCCAAATACGTTCTCTTAATTTGTCTAAGCTTTGTGGTCTATTTCCGTAAATTTTACTTCTTATCTCCAGATGAGTGAAATCCAGGGACTTGCGTGAGCATTCGATTGATCCTGTACGTTGTATCCAGTGTCCAGGTAATTTTTTATAAATCAAGCATAGTGTGCGGCACAACAGCTTGCTAAAAACACAAGTAATTTCTGCTTGTGTAAGCAAAGTACTTCCTCTTATTTAATTAGCTGTATTGCTGCGAGCAATGCACTCTGAAATTCGCTCGCGCAAGAATAATAGTAACGTTTTTACAACAGGGCGGAATTAGACTAACAACTAACTCTTAGTAAGTCAAATGGTCTGAAACTAAATCAAAAATAAGGGTTTTTTCAGTATCAGGTAATATGTAATGTCTGGCAATATATGAAACGTATACGTGGCAGTGAAAATTAAATATGGTCCACCTAATATAAAAATTTAAAGCTTGAGAGTTGGCAGCATGTCACTGTCACGAATATTTATACTTCTTTCAGTTTTAAAATGCAATCAAAGGCAAATTTCATGGGTTACAGTCATAAGTTTAGAACTTCTGTGTAAGATGCACTGTAGCATTAGCTCAATTAATAACCTACTAATAATATTAATAATAATATGTATTATATACTGACTTTCCTAAAAAAAAAACCAATAAGAGTCGACCAATTGCAATGAAATTTTTTACGTTACCCTATTTTGTCTCAGATAAACAACTAATAAAGCTGTTTCTCCGTGCTTGAGTTTTCTTCAGTTTGAAGCAGTGTTTCAGATAGATTTGTGCTCAATTTATTTAGGTGAATTCAAAAGGAGCCGCATTTTTGGTATGCGAGGAGCTGCTTTTTCGATCAGAAAAATTCCTGACCGCATACAACACAGTGTGTCAAGAGTGTTACACTGTTCATTCTGGTGGTCTCTAGAAGGAATCCATAACCGCCGCCATAGATCCGGACGACCTCGGTGCACTGCAGCACAGGAAGATCGTCATTTGAAGATTGCGGCTTTATAAGACATATTATCCACAACGCCGCCGATTGGAAATGCTTGTTTGGGAGTTTTACAACAAAGAGTCTCTATGGCAACAATCTATCGTAGAATACCGGCTTTTGGGCTACGTTCATATAGACTCTTTTTTTGTCTCGCACTGACACCTTGACATTGCTCTGCTTGTTTTGAGTGGTGTAATGACAAACTACATTAAAATGGTAATTAGAATCGTGTTGTATTCTCTGACGAATCCCAATTTTGTCTTTGGGTCTACTATGATCACAGAAAAGTAACACAATTGCGTGGAGAACGTATACATTTATAATTTGCTGTGTAATAACATACGGCTCTTACACGAGGGGTGATGGTATACGGTGCGATAACCTAGGGTAGCAGGTAACATCTAGTTTTTATTCACAGCAATTTGAATGCAAATTATTACATACGAAACGTACTGCAGCCCATTGCACTGCCATATCTACTTTGGTTAATTCAACACCCTTTTCGAACAATACAATGCACGTCTCTATACAAAAAGGGTTACTACAAGGTTCGTACAATAAAATAACGTGACCATGCTGCCTTCTCGCTCCCCAGACTTGTCACCAGTCGAACATGTGTGGGATATGGCATTCCTCGGGATATCATAAATTATTAATTTTTAAGTGCCCCTCGAAGAGTTATCGAATGCATAAGAAACCAAGGCGGGCCCACTCATTGTCAAATGACTGTTATATTTAATATTTGATTTTAGAATGTAATCTTTTTTTTAATTTAATTAAACACAAATTATGGATCAATCTTATTAAAATTTGGCCGACTTTTGCTGGGTGTTTGGACTTTTTTGAAAGTAAGTGTATATAAAACTGACTCAATATATGGATTTTAGGAGTTGTAACTTGCCATTGTTTAAATAAACATTTTGGAATTCTGAAAATTGTGATCTTCTCATAAACAATGTCTCTCTACGAGGATTTTCTAAAAGAATCGACATGTATTTTATCAGAGAACGCATTTAAGGCAAAATATAGTTATTATAAAGTAAATGTGTACTGTAAAACGAGTTTATGTTGCAATGTGAGCGTGAAAGAATACAACCTCAAATCAAGCACAAACATCTACTTAACAACCAATTAACCCAATAAAATCGAATATCCGATTGAACCCTGGCGAGAAGAAAGCCGTAAAGCACATCTTATGTTCGATATTTTACGAGCGAAAACACAAGTTGAAATCGCAAAAAGAAAGAAATGCATTACTCTTTATTGAAATGTTCTTCCCACTTATAACTTCTACAACTGCTCAGAAAGCTAGACCTATCTATTGTCGTAACTAAGTTTGGAATCGCAACTTTCCCACATTAACATTGTTTTATTATACTTCCGCTTTAAATCTTCTTCGTATACTTAAATAACTTAACTGTGTGAATTTCAACTTCTAATAACGCATTAGACATCGTTCGCGTAATATGTTTAGTTTAACTAGCGTTTTAGTCATTGTTTTAAAATATAAGTAATAAGAAGATCGCGACTTTTGAATTTTGAAAAAGTTTCTTCAGGTACGACGAACTAAGACCCTTCGAACCCATAATCCTAGTTAGTTCCAATTTTTATATGCTTATATATATATATATATATATATATATATATATATATATATATATATATATATATATATATATATATATATATATATATATATATATATATATATATATATATATATATATATATACCAGATGTGTGGTGAGCTTTAGAATGAGAAAGTCTGAATAATTATTAACAACTGAATTTCTATGCAGTTTTTTTGTGAATATAACGTCTGCCTAAAGTTTCTTTAACAACAGTAGTGTGCGGCTCTAATATATGATGTTAGGTTTTGGGTTAAACCTATGAAATATGCTAGCTGGTAGTTGATTTTCTGTAGCCTGCAGAATAGCTAGAAGTTACTAACAGTGATTATCTTGATGACCTTCTCTAAAAAATACACTGGAGGTGTTAAAGCATTCCATCTACTACCAATTTAAAATACTTGAAATCAAAAAGGTCAGTAACAAATGAATAGATTTTAAGTGCAATTAGAAAAAGTATCAGCAGGATAAAATATTACTTGAATTGCAAGCTCTTGATGCTTGTTGAGGATTTGTGAGAGGCGCAAGCCAGGATAAAGTTGTTGGAATAGTACAACAAGCAGTTGCTAATTGGAATTAACAAGGAACATTGAGAAGACAGTGTAGAGAAAGAGCATTATCATACATGGATTAGAGGCAGAACACTTCAAAAAGGAGCAGTTATTGAAACTGTTTCAGGAACAATTAGTAACTAGACTCGAAGTAGAAACTACCAAGCGAGAAATCGCTGATATTTATACATTGGGCAAGAGTAAGGATAGTTCAATCAAGGTGCAGTTTTCATCAAATATGAAAAGGAAGAAATTTTAAGACGGCCGAATAAGCTGAAGGGATTAAATATATACATTAAACAGGAGTGGACTGGGAAACAACAGAAAGATCGAAAACCACTACGACATCATCTAAACTTGCCTAGGTTATGCTAATAGTGCACCAGCGACTCCAATTCGTGGTGAACAGTTGCGAATGTACGACTGGGCTGAAATCATTGGTCTAGAAAATAAATCAGTGTACCACAATTCACCAGTTTTGATAGGTTTAAAGGACCAAATTGTGACAAAGGCAGTCGATGGGGTAGGTGAAGGTATTGAAGGGAAACACTAAACAGAGCCATTAGAAAGGCTCGATGACCAAAAGCTTAAAAAGAACATAGGGGAGAATATTTCAGAGAGAGTGTTGAAAAATAATTAAAAAGTTATAGGCATTTGAAAAAATGTTTCGGAGCCACATCTGATCATACAAGCGCGCAACACCAAAATATTGTGTGCTAAACAAAATATATCGAATATTACAGACCAACGTATTTTCTTGGCTTAAAATTCAAGGAGTACTAGAAAAATGACTGATAATTTTATAGATTTTTTTTCTAAAAATGTCAAAGTGACGGTTTAAACGTCAAAACTTATACGTTTACTAAGTGAGTGGTGAACGTGTCGCCACCTAGTTCGGAACCAAGTACTATGTTGTCACGCCCGCTCCAAATAACACAGAGTGTTAAAAATAGAGACAGTATACAACTAACTAACAATTTAAAAAATTGTTATCCTGGCCCATTTCTACCCCAATATAGGGACAAAGTATGTAAGACTAGATGCACTCTCGCAACAATTAGAACCGTAGACCGGTTTCGCTCTCCCTAGAGCTCTTCAGTACGGCATACTAATTGTAGCAGAAATGCACCAAAAATAACACGGCTATCGTATAGCCAGTCTTAACACTAAGTGAGTGGTGAACGTGTCGCCACCTAGTTCGGAACCAAGTACTATGTTGTCACACCCGCTCCAAATAACACAGAGTGTTAAAAATAGAGACAGTATACAACTAACTAACAATTTAAAAAATTGTTATCCTGGCCCATTTCTACCCCAATATAGGGACAAAGTATGTAAGACTAGATGCATTCTCGCAACAATTAGAACCGTAGACCGGTTTCGCTCTCCCTAGAGCTCTTCAGTACGGCATACTAATTGTAGCAAAAATACACCAAAAATAACACGGCTATCGTATAGCCAGTCTTAACACTGAGTGGTGAACGTGTCGCCACCTAGTCTACGGTTCTAATTGTTGCGAGAATGCATCTAGTCTTACATACTTTGTCCCTATATTGGGGTAGAAATGGGCCAAGGCTAACAATTTTTTAAATTGTTAGTTAGTTGTACACTGTCTCTATTTTTAACACTCTGTGTTATTTGGAGCGGGCGTGACAACATAGTACTTGGTTCCGAACTAGGTGGAGACACGTTCACCACTCACTTAGTGTTAAGACTGGCTATACGATAGCCGTGTTATTTTTGGTGCATTTTTGCTACAATTAGTATGCCGTACTGAAGAGCTCTAGGAAGAGCGAAACCGGTCTACGGTTCTAATTGTTACGAGAATGCATCTAGTCTTACATACTTTGTCCCTTTATTGGGGTAGAAATGGGCCAGGGCTAACATTTTTTTATATTGTTAGTTAGTTGTATACTGTCTCTATTTTTAACACTCTGTGTTATTTGGAGCGGGCGTGACAACATAGTACTTGGTTCCGAACTAGGTGGCGACACGTTCACCACTCACTTAGTGTTAAGACTGGCTATACGATAGCCGTGTTATTTTTGGTGCATTTTTTCTACAATTAGTATGCCGTACTGAAGAGCTCTAGGGAGAGCGAAACTGGTCTACGGTTCTAATTGTTGCGAGAATGCATCTAGTCTTACACTTATACGTTTCTAGAAAGGTTCTGGGCATGATCCATGGAAAATATGAAATGAATTGTTTTAATAAAGTTCTAGATTTCTGTTGCAGTGTTTCTCTTGTTTATTAAAATCCATTTAAAATTATTTGCTATGCTAATGCATAAATTTACATACAAACTGATAACCCGTTCATTGCAACAAATCTGTTATGTGCTCCATAGCAGAGTTCGTTAGAGCACAGATTTAAACCTAAAGATGAAGTGCGTCCAATTCCTAAGGTGTGTGAACTTTTTTTAAATTGTTTCAAGTTTTTTTCCTTTTCAACGCTATATATTCAGATTATGTAAATTTTTGGCGAATTTTTGTAGAAAAAAATCAATAATGAGATGAGAAGTTTTAATTTAAATATTAGTATCTGATTGGGTTGTTTTTACTGCTCTAACTTGGTGAAACCATTCTATAGTTGATATAGCGGTAAAGACTTTCTCTGTGACTGTACAAATGCTTGATTTTTTCTCTACAACCAATTTCCGTTTTACGGCGTCGCCGGGCAAAAGGAAATTTTCTTCGTAGACCCGCAGAAAAAGTCTGCATTTAGATCAGATTGTATTAATTTCAATGTATTTCATTAGCGAATTTTCATGTACTTGTAATAGCAAAATTTTCTTAAAAACCTCTTAGTAAATTTCCTGGAAAGAAAAAAATGTTTCGAATTTTTTTGTGATCAAAGTTTTGAATGAACCTTTTTTTAACAAAATTCGTGAAAACTTTTTCTTATGCAATTTCGTGCAGAAAAAATTGTTAAACAAAAATTTTCTAAAAGATTTTTATTCTAGTTTTTACGTAAAATTAACTATCTTTAACGACCATAACGCACTTTCTGCGTTAAAAGTTTCTTAAACTTGCACCAGTAAAACCATTTAAGTTAATGACAATTACAGGGGTCGTTACTTTAGTTCATGATCAACATTTTCTTTGCGGAATTTTCGACAAATGATATCTGATACACTAAGTGAAGATTAAAACATGTGGTGAGCACTGATAAGTATACTTGGAGAACATAAATCACCACAGCACATTTTTGAAAACGTGACGGTTTTATCAGAATTTTTTCTCCTCTGATTACGCTAACTTTGTTAGTCAAACGATCGTCAGGTTTTAGAAAATGTTATGTGATTATTTGGGTTCTCGACGTGTACTGATTGATATTTGACATCAAATACTAAATACGAAATATTCTTGAAAGCTTTAGGTATACGTATTTTGAAGTTTTGCTGTGTTTTCAGCTAAAATAAATGCCAAGAGCATAAATAAAGTGGTGCAGAGTGATAAAATTCAACTGAAGCAACGTGATTTATTACACGTTTAATGCAGAATGGGCCGCAAGCAGAATTCACATTGAGATAATCTGCTATATTACCACATAGAATCACAACCGATTTTTAAATGGACACTTCAAATGTATTTCCCAGCTTGCAGCTATTTTCTCTAAAGCAAATAACACTTTATGCATGCAACATTTGTTCTTCTCTGTTTATGGTAGTACTTCTGAGGGCAATATCGTTTCGAGTTTTGCTCTTTTCAAACTAAAACTATGAATTTTCTGGTCTAGTGTCAGCATACAAAATTGTATGCAGAAGCATATACATACTCAACTCATCAACTAAATACCAAATCCTAGAATCGCCCATCTTCTACATTTCCACTATCATGTATCCATATTTTCAGTGCGTATAATAAACACTAATGTATTTTTAGCGGTCAATGATTGACAACAAATTAGCTTCGTATGGTAATTTAAATAAAGTCTGGATGCAGCAAGTGGTAGCGAATTTTCATAAAAATATTTGAATGCCAAATATATCTTTTTAAAAATGAAATGCATTAATTTGGTTAACAGTGTAACCTTGCTAGTAACGAAAAAATTACTTTAATGTGGGTATTGGGCATCAAGTCATCGAAGGAAACGGGGAAGCAGATAGCCTTGCAAAAGGTCAGCAACAACCCTATTGTATACTAATAAAAAGCCATGTAGGAAACGGACTTGGAGAGGAACCAAATGCTGTACTATGGGGGGGAAATGCTAGGCTTAAGGCAGTCAAAACGGTTCATCACTATATTAACAGAGAAGTGTGAAATCTTTGAACTGATTGAACAGGAGCGACTTGGGAATAATCACAGCACTTTTCACAGGACACTTTCCAGTAGGGTGTGCCAAAAAGAGCGAAATTTTTTTTTTGGAGTAGTATTGAAAAAGGTGTCTTAGGTGTACCATATAACGCATATAAAAAATGGAATTTTTTAACTAATATTTAGCCACCCCTCAGGGGGTTAAAAATGCATTTTTCATTTTAATTTATTTCTTAGTCGGGATAGGTTACAATTATTTATTTATGAGCTTCCTAAAAAAATAAGCTTAAAATTTTAAGCTTTGGCCGCACGCTATTGGCTAGAAAGTTACTAATGTGCAACGCTTCGCCTTGTTCAATATTCAATTTATGTAAATTACGTCTAATAAATAGTTGTGGTATTTTAAACATATGTAATATGTATTTAACTACTTATGGCTGAATGTTAAACCAGTCCAGAACTCACCACGAGGTCGCAACTCGAGTTACTACCACCCTCCCACCCTTTATTTTGTCAATTCGTTTTATTTTGTTTTTGCTGTATACTACTGACTTTTACTTCCGAAACTATCTAACTCAGCTCTTGCTTTAGTTTTGGTCTTATGTATCCATAGCGTGCTTTTCGTCCACATACTGTTAAAGAAGCACCTGTAATTATTTTCACAGTTCTCTGCGCTGCTGGGCATGACAAGGAAATCTTTTAAAGGTTATTGTTTCTTCATCCTGTATTATTCGAAAAAGCTCTTCATCCAAAATATAGTAATATTTATTAAGATAGATTATACATTGTAACATTTGACAAATAAGTTGATAACTTGTGCTTGTCCAAGTCACAATTTTGTAGGTTTATCCAAATAGAGTAATCAAAACTTTTAAAGATGACATTGACTACTAAAAGTTTGACATACCAAATAGTTCATTTTGCTTCCTTAATAAATCTGTTCATCGTCAACCCCATTCTGTGCATTTACTTCCCAGCGCGCAAAAACCATTTACTAACACTTTCTGCATTGAATCATTCTTTTTTGTCGTTGTTATTTGAGAAAATCCAAATGCCAATTTAGAGAAAATGTTAAAACATTGTTTGACATAAACATGTCTGTCTGTTAGTGGAGGTTCGGTAACTTCAGGTTAAGTTTTGAAAAATTATGATAGCATTTTGTGAATTTTGTCTTGCTTTTAACGTTTTTCTTAAAGCAAGTTCTCTGATATGCGATCGTTTATCTGCCAACATAGCGGCCAAAGGCCCATACGACTTATTAAAAATCTACAATCTACAACCTTTCTAGTAGAAACGATGTACAGTATTTCATCAAAATAACTTTATAATTTAATAAAGTAAAAAGTTCTCCGAATAAACTGTAAATATTCCCGAAGAACTGGTGCAATTTTCCTGGCCTACAAACCCCTTAAGGCAATTTACCCACCTGCCATAATACAATTATTCACAAAAAGCTTAGGCAAAAATTTAAAAAGAATCTTGTACATCAAAATTTCTTTCACCAAAATTCTATTTTTTTTTTTTTAGTTGGCTTGAGTAATATCAAATTAAAATTATGTTTCTTACGAAAATTTGCTACATCATTTTTTATGAAAATTGGAAAACACTTTTTTTTAGAATAACTTCTTAACCTTTAACCGCTAACGTCCCAACATACAACATAACCACTAACGTGCGGTCTGTCAGACCGTAATACTTCTATGTATGTCGAGATGAAAATCTGAATCACACAACTTATAAAATTAGAATAATATATTGAATAAAGCTTATTAAAAATGAAAATTCATATAATAAACTCAAAACAGAAAAAATAGACAATTTCTCAGAACACCTAATGAGTAGTCAATTAACATGAAAAAAATCTTCACACCTTACCCGAAACACAATCTATAGATATTTTCTTCGAACATTGCAGACATATCGGCTTCCTACACAATCAATACGCATACTGGGTCTTTCTTCAATCAGTCGAAAAACTACGACTTTGTTGCTCTAATAGTAACAAACTTAACCGAATTGACCACGTTGCATATGTAATTGATGTAAAACGTTGTTGACTGAATAACAACAAAAAAATCTAAAGTTAAAAGTAAGTAATTTGCTAGCAATTGCAACCATTTGCTTGCTAAACTATAGGTTTTCAGTCCTTAATATATAGATCTCTTAACCTAGCACTGTAATCGAATCTACAACTCAGCAAACCAAGCCGTCAAAGTTTAGTTGGCACCAAGTGACGACAGATAGAGTTAATAAGTTTAAATTATTTTTCTTGCATAATATTGAGCAAAAATAAGAAAACATTACAGCAGATTGAGGGAACATTATCGTTAATTTAGATGCACTGTCTCGATTTCGAGCTCACTATTATTTTTCGTTAATAAAGTTTTATAAGTTGCATGCACTTTAAAAGTTCCAACTGTCTGCATGATATAAAGCTGCAAAACGTTTAATTATGCGGCAATTTAGTAACAAGAGGCTCATTAAGTATTATCGCACAATTAGTTTACCTCAGGTATAATACTGACTTTCTTAATTGTAAAACATTTCTTTTCCTAAACTTCAGAAGTAACCTAAATTTGCCGCAATATTGATACATTAAGAGAGTTTTCTTTGAAATACATTCCCTTTTAAGCCATAGGAAGCTAATTAAGTTTCACTTCTCATTTTTCCTCTTTCTCCGCACAAAGCGGATCTGAATATTTATGATTGCTTAATAAGTATTGTCAGTAACACCCGTATCCTCATATCTACTTCAGTACAGTTTTGGATCTCGGAGTAAAATTAACAAAGCTTTTTCGCAAAATTGAGAATCTCTTTTGAAACAGCTGCTGAAAGTTAAGAAACAAGTTCATAAAGGAAAAGTGTGCTGAATATGTAGATACTCATCCTCTAATTATTTCGGTGAAAATCCATTCGGTAACACAACAAAGGACCAGGCTTATTCTCCGTAAAACAAAATAAACGACTGAAGTTATATCTTCTGTGACTACCTATAGGATATTTGTGAAATGCAAACAGGTTTAGATAATAAATCCATAAGCTTTTGAAAGCTGTTCTAATAATGTTTTCAAACTGAACAAATTAACAATTATTTTCCCTTGGTTAAAACTAAAAATACAGACGGTGAAGCTTTCCATTTGGCTTTTTAAATTCACTTTTTTTTACAAATTGTGCTGATTTAGTGTCTGGAATAAGTGCACGAGTTTGATGTACTTCAAGCCTTGAGGCTTCTATCTGTGCTTGATTTTCTTCCACGTATCACTAATTAATAATAAAGTCAATTATGATCACTTCACCATCATGTCAGGGTCACCACTTTAGTGTCTGGAAGAATTTGAACTCACGCAGGTTTCAAAACAACAATTCATTATCTTATTAAAACTTACATCTATGTTAAATAAATGATTTAAATTACCAATCTCCTTCTAAACATAAAATTAAAGAAATATCAATTAAACGTAAAAGGTCATTTTTTTTCCGGTCTGTTGTCAATCACCTTTCTCCGTTGTGTCCTGCTCACCATCTGTAATTTTTTTCAGTCTGTGGAGTAAGCCCTTATTTTAAAACGTAAAGTCAGTTCCCTGAGCTCACCGCCACACTGAAACTTGGCTAAAACTGATTACTGCCTATGTTATGTCTAACCAAATAATAATAAATTGAAAATGTGTGTGTTCTAATTATAGCCTATGTTATTCCTCGCTGTTGGTGATTTTTGTGAAAAAACTACCTAAAGAATAATGTACACATCATATTATCTATAAAAAAAGTCTGGCGCAGCAAGTGCGTTATAAAACTGAATTTTCATTAAAATATTTTTAATAGCAAATATATTGTTAATGCAAGCAGGCATCAATTTTGTCACCGATATAACCTATATAATACTAATAAAGTACAATATTTTATGAAAATAACTTATTGTTTGAAAATGTACAAACATTTTCCGAAAATAAACTTGAAATGTTTCCGAGAAAACTGGTTTCTTAGCCAGCTAACCTTGGGTTAAAGGCAAATTGAGTTATTGAAATTTGAAACACTTAATAAAAATTCGCTACCAAAACGCACTTACTGCGTCTAGATTTTTTTCTGCAAACATGCAATTTCAATGAAAAATGCAAAAATGCAATAATATAAGGAATGTTCGAAAAAACATTTGTAGGTATCACCAACGACTTATGGGCCACGCTGTGATTACAAAATAATTTTATAAGATGCAGCTCAAGAATCCGTATAACTAACGTATACAACTTTTTTTTCGTATCTTGTATAATTACAATTATATTGCCCTTTACCGTAGAAATGCGTCACCCTATATATATATATATATATATATATATATATATATATATATATATATATATATATATATATATATATATATATATATATATATATATACGAACAGATGAAAACTGAAACTAAACCCGGTACTGGATTACAGGGGGCCTAGTTTACACTCATTTGAATAAATATTTTAAAAATTCAAAAGTCACGGTCCTCTTAGTAACTAATTTTTCCACCAAAATTTGCTAAAAATTATATATTGTTAAACGATAACTTAACTAAAAATACTGCCGAAGCATCAGAGAACGGGACTATTTGAAATGAATTTTCTGGAAATATGTTAGTAAAATGAAGTTCAATGACGATCTGAAACTGAAGGGTTTGTAGAACACTCTTTTTGCAATATTTTCTTTACATAACCGGTATTTATTTCAGGTTCTTTGCCTAAATGTTGCCAATTTGGACGTTCTAAATCGCGACTTTGACGTTTTGACATTTTTTCTTTAAATGCCTATAACTTTTTTGTCTTTAAACTTACAGACCTAAATTTTGGTACATAGTTCACCATTTATAATGTAAACAACCGTACTAAGTTTAGTTGCACTTAGTGTGTTTTTTCCGGATATATAAAAATTTTCCGAAAGGGAACACAAAACTTGGGCCGATTTTCCTGGCCATCGAACTTGTCCAAGTCACTTCCAAAGGGAGGCACCTACCAAATTTGATCAAAATCGGCCCATTTTTTTTGAGATATCGGTATGTGTTCTAGAGGTCCTAGTTCGAGCTCATTTGAAGAGATTGCTTCAAAATTCAAAAGGCGCCATCTCCTCATTAGTAACTTTTTTAAAGAAGACTCACCAATATTAGCTTCTGACTCCAAAAGAAGCTTTCAGGTTGCAAATGAACCTTTAGACACAAACATTAAAAATATTGATGTATTCATAGTAGTATATATATATATATATATATATATATATATATATATATATATATATATATATATATATATTATATATATATATTATATCGTAGCATATTTTCATAAAGACGAAAAAGTGAACAAACCTAAATTTTATTTATAAACCCCATGTTACCAAATTTAGTTTAAGAGTGAACAAACTGTGATATAATTTTATAGATCTAACGGTTAGAGAGTTATAAAATGGTATGTTTGGCTTTTTAATTTACAAAAAAATATATAATGATAGAAGAGAAAACTAACCATGTTATAATTTTATAAATCTAACGATAAGAGTTATTAAATAATTTTTGGGCTTTTGAATTTACAAAAACAGTTAGTGACACTCTGTCATACAAACTTTTTCACAAACATTGTCGAACACCAGCGCACTCCAGTATACGTACGCACACACCCACACACACACACACACCTGCACCTATACTTCACCCTTTCGTATCTGTTCATTTGTAATTATAAGCCATGATTTATAGGTCAGTCAAATGAGAGGTCGGTTTAAAAAATAGGTGTTAGAAAGCTATTTATTGTTTTGGTTGGTTCACTTAACGTGAACTAGAAGTATCCTAGGTTTGCTCCCTCGACCGCCGCTCGAATCGGGAAATTTAAAAACCGTGAAATTTTCTGAAATTATTTTTTGCCTGCAGCTCCGACAATGTGCACTCTAGCAAATACTTTACTGCAACAAAAATTGAATAACATTAAATTCTGCGTCGAAAATTATTCAATTTGGTCGAATAGAATGGCTGAAATCGACGGTCGAAAAACGGTGATTTGTATCAACTTTTCTGAAAAACCCATTATAGTGATTTTCAATCCTCCGTCACACAGAAACGACATTCTGAGTGAAGAAACCTATGCACTTAAAGTTGTAGAGCATTAATAAGTACCTAAAATTTTGATTTTGGGCAAGTACAAGCCAAGAAATTTCAAATTTTCCGAAGCTTGTCAAACTGTTTAGTGCCGAACGAAGGTATCCTCGAGTTTCAACTCTACATCTTTATGAGATAACTTAAGAAGTGGTATTCTGAATTAAAGCGCATGTACAATTAATACAAGTATGAAATAATCAGATTTATTAACCATATGAAGTATGCTTACGCCACAATCATGAAATATTCTTACATACACGACTTAACTTTACAGTTAAAACGTATTGATTTTTTTAACAAATTTATTGATTGATTACACAATTAGTACATAACACAAAATGCAAAAGTCAAAACTAATTAAATATCAATGTAAGTGTGATATAATAATACAGCACGCAATGTACAGAGTAAGACTCGAGAAACAGGAATGAACAGCTCGCTGAAGGCGGGCTGTCTATTTATAACAAATCCACTCGGGAGTGATTCTATTGTTTCGTAGAGTTGACCTGAAGTTCTGCTGACTCGGTTTACTGCGTCGTTCCCAAGGTATCCTCTACTATGCTGATTTCAAGGTGCCTTCAGATGATTATGCACACTCTGATGTCTGCGTTCTTGGATGGTTACAATGTTGCATAATGGCCTATCGTTGGTGGTCCATTTATCTCTTCCCCCTTTCAAGAGCGAAGCCACGGTTCGTTCCGAATTTTCGTGGGAAATTCGGTTCTTGACTTATCTTCTTTTGTTTTCTTCCATTTTTTCATCCCCGTGTTAGCTGTTGCTGTTATGATGGCTATTACTACAGCCACGTATATTAAGGTGGTCCATATACTCAGGTGATATATTTGGTATCTTGACCTGGCCTGGTATATTTCTTTTTATTTATTGGAGTTGGTTCTGGATATGGTTGATGTGGTGCAGCTGAAGGGTAGCTAACTCTGATTGTGGTAGTTCTTCGGAAATTTTGGGTTCTTCATGTTCAGGGACTTCCATTTGCGGAAAATTAAATATTTGTTGGGTTTCTGATGTTCTTGGAGTAGTCTTATAAATTTTGGTTCCCGTTTGTAAACGGTAATTTGGTTTAAGGGTTACTAATTTTACTAATTTTGTTCCTTTTATGATTTTGGTCATTTCTTGCTCCTCGCACATTACTCTGACTCTTGTTTCATTTGGCGCTATCACAATGTATCGGCTATTTCCATATTTTGAGACAGTGGTCTTGTTAATTTTGACTGTTTCTTGTTTGCAATTATCTATTGGTGTTTAAAAATTAATTAGCTTGATTTCGGATGGATTTTGGTCGCTGAGTGCCGTTGGATTATCGTTTTCGCAAAAATACAGTTGATTCTTCAAATTTTGACATTCTTCATTTCGGTAAGCATATGTTTGCTACTCAGGATCAGGTATTTGGTTCTAGAAATTATCATAGCGAATGTGTAGGGATTTTGGGTATAGGTGAGCTGCAAAATTGATCATATGTGTAGTCTGATTCTAATGGTATGAAAAATAATTTTGAAGTCAATTTGAACGGTTTTAATTTTAAATATTTTTTCATATAGGTTTAGATCATTTGTGGTTATTAATCTTGATTCGTTACGTAATTTTGTATGTTGGTATTTTTTTTTTATTATAAATTTTATGGATGTGTGAAATATTCCTAATGTCGAAAAGGCAATAGGCGTCTCTGTTGTGAGAATTATTTCCTGGACGTTATTTAATAAATACCCTATCTGTGTTAACAGTTTCAAGTGTTTTACTCTGTGCTAATGTGTTAACTGTTCGCTCTTTAGGCTATCAATAGTGTATTCTAATTCGTTTAATGTTTTACTATTGTTTCCTGATTGTGACTCAATTTTGTTATAGTTTGATGAAATTCCTAAATTTCCTCCATCATTAGCGATGTGTGTGAGCTCATTAATTCATGGATTTTGTTTGGGTCTTTGTTAATATTTTTAATACTTGATATATGTATTCGCCGTCTAGATTAGCTGTGATTGATTTGAAAATCAATTCCCAACCGTTTATAAGCCGCGCCGTTTCCTGTTATTGTTATTAATGTTGATATTTATATCACCACTAGGTATATTTGGAAGGATCCTGTAAAATATATCATATAGGCTACTTATCGTAAAATTAAGAGTTCATATAAAATTCTGGTACTCTAGTTGGTAGTATTTTGTCATTAACTTTACTGCCTCGGGGTAATATTGCTTTAGCTTGCTATAATCGTGATGTAATTGTTTTAAATCATGTACGTGCAGTAGTTTCCATCTGTTGTTTTCCGAGTAAGCTGTTCCTATTTTTATGGGTAGTATGCCTGGTTGTCTGTCAATTCTTGGGAGTTTATTCCTGCAGTGAGGAACCTGGTAGGCGTACATTACGTAAATGTGATATAGTCTGTTGTCATTTTTGTGATCTATTAAAATAGCTTTATTCCATTCTAATAGTGAAACTATCGCGTACAGTCCTGTGAATGGATTCTTATGTTTTAATGACATCCAGGAGGAATATTTTGGACACGATGTCGCCCTCTTTAAACCGTTGATTTGTATTTTTATTGGTTCTCTGAAATGTTCTCATTTTTGAAGTTTAAATACGGCTTCGTACGATTTCGTAAATGATTTTCGTTAACACTTTGTGTCTAACATTATATTCGTGGGTGATAATTATTTACGGCTTATAATTGAACAATTCGGGTGTATAGCCAAATATTAAATCGAAAGGTGGTTTCAATGTTTGTGAGTGTATAGTGTAATTCTATGCAAAGATCCAATATTAAATCTATTCGTTTCATTTCCTCAAATTTTGCTTTAAATAATCGATAATGTTCCATTACAGTACTACGAAATCATTCGATAGGGCCATTTAACATAGGGTTTTAAGGTGTTGTGTGTAATTCTATTTGATAGGGTGCAAGTAGCTCTTTTACTACTAGATTCGAGAGCTCAGTGCCTTCGTGCGCCCTATTGTAAAAAATCGAACTCTGTGACAGTTCTATTGCACTTTTACTTTTGATAGGAAACGCTTGACCAAATTTACTGAAAAGGTCTATTATTGTTAAAAATATTGCTTGTTCAATTTGAAAAGTATCTACTTTTAATATTTCTAAAGGTTTTAGTGACGTGTGGGTGTGTTCTAATGCAATTTGTACTCGGTTGATGTTATATTCGCACGTTTTACATAATTCGCAGTTGTGTACGTATTCCTCTGTGTTTTTTTCCGATTTTGAGATGTATTTTTTTTTTTCATTCTTAAGTGTGCTCCTTCGGCTCCTATATGATTGCCTTTTTCTTCATGGTACTGCATGATTTTTTCCGTTAATTCGTCGTCGTTTATTTCCTCTCTCGTCTCCAAACATCTATAAAATTTAGGTGATTCTACATAATTAAAATTTTGATTTATTGCCTAACTCACTATCTCATAGTCTCGTTTATTTTCGAAAACACAATAATATTTTCTTTGCGGTAAACAATATTCCTTAATGAATTTTTATATTTGACTGGGTTGTTAACTTAATGCTAGCGTAGATACAATTTCTCTTGTTCTTCCTAATTGAAAATATATTTGGTGTTTTGGTATGCTTGAAAAATATTTGAATTGTTTTACTGTTAATTATTTATTCCTCAATTATTGGTGTACCGTGTGCCGAATATGAATCCCCATTTGAATTTCCCGTCTCGTCATCTTCTATTGTTATAATTTCTTCCTCGTCATCAACGTTATTTATCATCTACATGCAGTGGATTTATTTCTACTCTAGATAGTGAATCTGCTGCGCAATTTAACTTTCCTATTTTGTACTCTATTTCAAATTCGTATTCCTTTAATTTCAATCTTCATCTTAGTAATTTTGAATTTGGTTGCTTTAAGGAAATAGCCATTTTAATAGCTTGTGATCCGTGTAAATAGTAAATTTCCGTCCGTATAAATAGGGTCGTGAATAATTTATTGCTCACACTATAGCTAATAATTATTTTTCAATTGTACTGTACCTAGACTCAGAATCGTTTAACGTTCCACTTGCGTACGTTATGGGGTGATCTGAATTTGGTTCGCCTTAGCTTAATATGCTGGCTATTGCTACATTCTATGCGTCCGTTGTTAAAATGAAATCTTTAGAAAAATCCGGAGGTATTACCACGGGTGAATTCATTAAAGTGTCATTACACGACTTATGGGCAGCAAAATATTTTTCGTCATTAATATCTATTTTTGAGTTCTTCTTCAAACACTTAGTGGTTTCGTGACATGCGCAAAATTTTCTATTAATGTTCTATAGTATCCCACTAGCCTTAAAATTGATTTAATTTCTTTGGTTATTTTTAGTATCGGGAATTTCCTTATAGCATCTAATTTTCGAGGGTTTGGTTTGACACCTGCTTTGCTGACTACATGTCCCAAAAACTCCGCTTCCTTCTTAAGAAAATCACCCTTATCTAATTGAATTTTGAGGTTGCTCTGACTGAATTTTTCGAATACCGATATCAATTTTTCAATGTGTTCCTGTAGTGATGTTGAGAATACTATGATGTCATCCATGTATGCGAGGCCTGTTTTTCCTATTAGGTCTTGCAAAACGCTCTGCATTAGTCTGGAAAATGTTGCCAGAGCTCCAAATAACCCTAACGGCATCCTCATATATGCCCAATGTCCAGTATCTCTTGTAAACGCTGTTTTTTCTATGTCTCTTTAGTCCATTTCGATTGGGTGACACCCTGAGATTAAATTGATTGTCGAAAATATTGTGCTCGTCCTATTTTACTCAATATCTCGTCGATTTTAAAATTGGGTGTCTATCTGGTATTGTTTTTTTTTTCATTCCTGTAGTCCACCACGATCCTCCATTTTTGTTTATGTGGTTTGTGAAGTTTGTTTGATATAACCCAAATAGGTGACCTATATGGACTGTGACATATCCTAATGATTTTTTGCCTTAACATGTCGTTTATTTGTAAGTCTACCTCTGATTTGTGTACGTATCGGTACCTATATAATTTTGAGTGTACTGGTATGTCATCTGTTGTTCGTATTCTGTTTGCTTACATTTGTATGTGTTAGAGGTTTGTCTTTATTTAAAAATATATCTTGGTGTTCCGTTAAAAGATTCAATAACAGATGTTTTTCCTCGTCATTGAAATAATCTCTATTTATTTGATTAATTATACTATTTTAATTAGCAACTAGTTTGTGACATCCTCGTATTATTAATATTTATTATATTGCTCCGTGATTCATATGGAGTTTTATTTAGTTGAATACTCGATTCTCTTAGCGGGCGTGTAACTAGAACTCGGATTATGATTATGCTTAGCTGTGCCGGCTTCGTACATGAGCTGGTTAGCGTTATAACTGCAATTTTTATTTATGTAATCTTTCTCTAGTTCAGTCCCGTTTAGTGTAATATTTTTATTTAGTATATGGTTAACTAGGTCAAGTTCTCCGACGTGAGTATTCGTTTGTTATTACTTGATTTAAACTTAATCGGTCTCGGGATACTCTGCCATGTTCGTTGGCGTTGCTTGAAGAATGATTCTAAATTTTTTCACTTAATGTCCATGCATTGGTTACCTGCATATAATTCGTGGTTCTTAACATCTGTTTTCGCTTCGTTTTGTGTTAAAAATTCAATTCCCTAAGAGTCCACTAAAATTATCATTGAAGTTAAGTAGACAGAATTCTTGTACCTTATCCGATATGGAATTAAATAAAATACTTGCTCTTTTTAAATGCCTAGACACTCCATGTGCCGTTTTTATTCAGAATAGTTCTTCATAAATATTATTAGAAAGCTTATAATATGCTACTATGGGGTTTAACAAGTTCTTCAAAGAGCCTCAGTCTAGTAATAATTTTCCTTTAATTTCAGTTAATTTTACATACGGTAATTTACATAATATATTAAAGTTATTTATATTGATTCTTGACTGGCTGCCCCGGCCGTAGGAAAATTTTGGTTATGTTCGTCATATAATTCTGCTGGCAATTTCTTATTATTTAATTCATATTCATAATTATTTACCTCGTCTTCGTAAAATTCCGTGTTATGTAATTGTGACATATTTCTTTGGGGTTGATGAGTCCGTCTCGTATTGTTGCTCCCCAGTTCCAGAGTGTCTGGATATTGTCTATTATCATTATTATTTGCGGTGTGATTTTGTCTTCTGAATTGATTATATTGATTATTAGGATTGTAATGAGGTGTTCTTAATTGATTTGAAAGTTTTGAGGTATTTGGTTATATGGGCGATTTTGTTGTGCAGAATTTGGCCTGCCTTGAAAATTATTGTGATTGTTTAGAGCATTATTTTGTTGCTAAAATGGTCTGTGATCAACATGGTCTTTGAAACTGTACGTTAGTAAATGGTGGGTTACTTTGTCTTTGAACAAATTGTCTGTTTTGTCCGTCATGTTTGTTTCCGTTAAATTTGATTTTTGTATAGTTTTATCCCGATAGTCGAACTTTTTTTTGCTTCTGAAAATACAAATTTTAGTGCTTGTTTTATACTTTGAGGCATCGCAGACCGAAGTACCATACCTAGAGGATTCCTTAGTCCGCCTAAAAATACTTTTAACGTCTGGCTTTGGTATATATTCATTTTTAACGCCCGTAGCGCTTCATTATTCTCGTTCGCTTTCAAATTTGATATAAGCAGCTGTTCTATGTGTCTGCATCTGTTTAATCTGCTAGTGGGTCGTCGAGATTACGTAGCTTTAACGTCAGCATTTTAGGGAGTAGACTGGTATCATCGCTCTGATCGGTAAAGTTTTGCACAATAGCATTTTTTAAGTCTAGCCATGAATTATATATTTTAGTGTTTATTATTAAGCGAACTTGCCCCGTTAACTTTGTTTGGATAAAATTTAATAGAAAATGTTTGAGGTATAAATTTTCATTTTCCACGTAAAATTGGTTCATAACCAGGTCGCAACTTTTTAAGAAATTTCCCAAGTTCGCAGGTTGTACGTCGAATTTTGGAATGGCTTTTAAGAAAAATTCCTTAAATTGATCTGTCATTTTACTTTCACTTGGATTATTTCCACCGATAGGTATTTCTGAATTTCTGTTAGCACTAGTACTTATTTGTCCAAGCCTATATTCTAAATTTAATAAACTTTGTAACTCGCTTTTTTTTCGTTGAAGGCGAGCTGTCTATTTATAACAAATTCACTCGGGACTGGTTCTATTGTTTCGTAGAGGTGACCTGAAGTCCTGCTGACTCGGTTTACTGCGTCGTTCCCGCAATGTCCTCTACTATGCTGATTTCAAGGTGACTGATTATGCTGACTCTGATGTCGGCGTTCTGGATGGACCATTTATCTCTCGCTTTGAATTCGAGGGCCCATAGTCGCTCACATCTGGTTCAAGGCTTGGCAATTTGTCAGCAATCGACTATGAGCTACCCAACGATCTTCAACAAGTACTACCGATCTATGTGCGGGAATGCGAATAGGTAAATGTAGTTTTGTTTGTACTTGCAAGTTTTTTTAGGTATTTTGCGCTGTATTTGGGAAACCCATGTTAGTTATGCGATATAATGCAACTAGGCGACGTGAATATAATATTCTGGGAATTAGTATTGTATATTATACATAAAATAAAACTTATACTATGTATCAGTATATTGAAAATTAATTTTGGTCGAAATTAATAACCATTTTGTGGTATATATATATATATATATATATATATATATATATATATATATATATATATATATATATATATATATATTAGAGGGGTTTAAGTTTTGCTCCACAAACGTATACCAATACCAAATTGTCACTATTGTGAGGCAACTAACAGGATCTTAGCTTAGACACAATAACAAATAAACAATCAATCTCATTAAGGACAATGTCTTCGACATGCCCAGGTAGTTGCGTGAATGTCCTTGGGCTATACCTACATTTAATTTATACAGACGAGTACAACTTTATAGTAGGCGATATTAATATTAATCTGTTGTCGAACTCAGAAACTTTTCATGAAACATAAAAAAATGCAGAAAGTCATAAAATTCAGAATTTAAACTTTCTGATAGACAATTCGATTTTAAATCGAAAACTTCCACCATCACTAACAGCAGTAAGTAGGTAGTATTTTTCTTTTGTAAATAGGGAGAGGTCATGTTCATAGGCACCCGAATATAAGAGACAAATTTGATTTGTGAAAATAACTAAGTCATTCATCACATCCGTATATGATTACTTAAGACGTCACTTTTCACTTTGTTCTAAAATATAAAAATATATAAACATTTAAATATACTCAAAATTAAGTCATACATTACAGTGTGACGAAGTCTTTTTGTGTTCAGTAATATTTGTGAAGGTTGCAATTAGACCCTGGTAATTAACTTAAAACTTTATTTTTTAATACTGCTGCAACCCTAACGCGTTCGTGGGGTCGGCCCGCTATATAAACCATAAAAGACAATCAGTTAAATTAATTAATTACTGTCAATCTTTAGCTGAGAGTTTGAGTCCCGCTACTTTCTACTCCCCCCCCCCCATCTTAAATCTAAGCTTACAATTATTTACAATGCAAACGGCAGATTTATTATCCCATCCGTAAAATATAAGAAATAACACAAAACGTAACATAAAAATCAACATATGCACCCAGTCGATATTTGAGCGGTTTCCTATTGAATTCAGGCGTAGTGGTTTTTTTCTCCGCTACGGCGTAGTTTAAGGTCACCTGGTGTTTTTCACCGTCAACATAATATGTGAAAAATTGGTTTTCAAAATCTAAGTGTGCCTTTGAGGTCGCGAATTAATCGCAACCCTACATAAAATGTTTGCTCAGCCTTGGTATATCTAAGCATGCCTCCTCTAAACGAACTTTACCAATTGTGATTTAGTCAGTTTGTCGGAAGTCGTCCTGAAGGGCCCCTGGACGCAAAAGTGTCCTTGTCTATTGGAATTACTGTTCCAAGGTCATAAATATCTCCACCACCACCACCAATTGTGATACACTTCTCGCTGAACTATTTGTGTCCTACCAATAGTAGCCACTGAGATCAGTGTATTAGTGACAGGTAGAGTGGGTATTGTTCCCAACTTTGCCTTAACTATTTTTAAGAACTCCTTACTGATAGCAGTAACCTCACTACGGCTATCCACGAGACAATCCCTCGTTTGATCAGCAGTCCTAGTCTGGATCATAGGTACCGTAACCTTTCTACCTATTTCCTGGGTCGTCAATCCGACCTTTGTTGTCATCGTTAAATTTCGTTATAACGCGTATGTTATTACGCCTTTTATTTTGGTAAGTACTATCATTGATCTGCCTTGTTACATTACCCCTGCTACCCCATACGTTGTCTTTCACTTTCCCAAGCTCTACGGGCAGGTGCATTGGCGTCCTTATGCCCATTATCATACTCAAAATTGTAGATGGAATCTATTTTTCTAAGATACTCCTCAGCTTAATTAACTGGGCTTAAACCCATTGGTATTATTCCCCGCTGAAACTCTGTCGAAGAATGTTTACCTAAGATTTATTCTACTTTTTGCTCTGATACCGTTTCGTTAAGAAAGGAAGCCTGGTTCACCAGATCCATAAAACAATCAGCCATATTGCCCCTATCAAACCGACCATAATTTAAATTCAAAAGTCCATACCCCACAAACAAACATTTTCAAAATCAGAAAAACTAGAAAAGGAGGATTCTTTAATAGCTACCCAATCTGCTGCTGTATCCCTTAAACAATTGACAGCCAAACCTAATTTATAATTATCAGGCACGCCGGCTTACAAACAGGAAAAAGTATTAACCTCTGATGATCATGTGTTAAGCCAAAACGCGTAGGGTTTCTAAAAAATTAAATACTGTCTGAGACAAAAACGTTTCGTGTTTGTTCTTTTAAACCATGTCAAACCCGGAGGTACCGACGTTTAAAAACTATAAATATTAATGTACATCTCATAGGCATTTTAGGGGCATAATCTCTTATTTTTAATTTATTTTTAACGATATTTTTATCAAAGTACCCTAACGTAGCAACGGACAATGTTTTTCTGCGTGTCCGTACCGTTAAGACAGAGAAAAATTGTTTATGTTTATATATTTATAGGACAGTTTCACCAAGTTAAGGCCTCAACAACAAACGAGATGCTCTTATAACCTATGTACCTACAAGAATTTTCATTTGACTCAACGTAATAAAAGTATCTTAGATCACGTAGCCCATGTATGATGCATAAGAAACACAACTTTATAGAATAAACTAGCAAATCAGTCAGAAAGTCTTTTGTGTAGTGAAAGTTTTTCAGTGTAATGCAGTGTATATACAATACAGTCTTTGAACAAACATCTACAACGAAAGCTTTAAATCTCTTTTGAAAGCTGTTTACACATTATTAAATTCTTTTGTTGTTTCCAGAAAAGGATCCTTATCCAGTAGACGCGTTGCCAACCTGCAATCATGCCCTCACTGTTTGCCAGCAGGAGCGCAAATGTATCAAACTGTACGACGATTTCAAATCAAATTGCAAGGTGCGAGATAACAAATGTCGCATGGAAGACAGGTGAGTTTAACATTCCGTATCCCTTAAATCCAACGAGTTATCACTTTTGGAACATAGCGCTGCCAACATCTGAGACGCCTTATGCCTTATCTTACAGAAATCTGTGTCACGAGTCCTGGGCCAATTTGAGACGGTCACCGATGTTCGGCTGCATATGTCCGAATAATCATATGAAGAAAAGATGTGATCGTATCTTTAGCATGGTAAACCACAACCCCTGCGTGGGTAAGTCTTCGGCCAATGTGGTCGAATAGCATCCCAGTCCTTGACCGTCGCTAGCACCTCCTTAATTCTGCTCCCTCGACCCCTTACACTTTTAACCCTACTGTCGCATCAGTTATGTTTCTTTTGTGATGCTTACCTACCTTTCCATTGTCTCTACCTCTTTATCTCGTGGCAACCCGCACCTTCATATAAATGCAATGAATGCTGATAAATAACAAGCGGGAACGTCAGAATGCTGTCGAGTTAAGAGCGTGGACGTGAGACCACTGGCTGACTTTTTCCTGGCAAGCATTATAATAACCTTAGTCTAGTCAGTGATTCTCACTTGCATGATAATATAGAAATTATTACTTAATAAATAAATTAAATTCCTAATTTACCCTTTTGTATTAATCTTAATGTTGCATGTAGCCATGTTCAAAATATTTGCCCTAGGCACTATTATTGTTTATACCCCTATATTCCTATTTCCTCTATCACTATAAGATTGATAATTTAAAACAAATGTTTGTGAAAATTTTATATTTTATGCGCAAGCAAATACAGCGCTTAAAATATAACATAATGATGTATTAAATTTTCTAATAAACTTCAAATGTAAATATGTACTAAACCAATTATTAAAGGTTGTAGAATGTTTTGAGGAATAAATATCGAATTGTAAAGCTGCAACAATTAAAGTCACTGGACCTTTTATTCGGTTTAGTTCAGGCTGCGTTAATTGGTGGGCGTTTTTTGTTTACTGGCTGCTCTTCCTGGTAAACGTTTTTCCCTTAATGGCACAATAAAATGGCTTTTAAAGACAATTAATAGAAACCAATGCAAACATTTGTTATCTGAAAGTTTGCTGAAAGTCAAACGTTGTTAAAATTAATTCTGGAAACATTGAAAATATGTCTTTATTTTAATTATCTTCTTTTTATAATGTGACCTAAAAATGTAATGTTATTTACACAAGAAAAATTAAAAAGAATTTTAATACTCTTTCATATTTAAATATTGGGGTAATATAATGTTAATAATAGTCGATGAAAAAACTGTGTATCCAGTTATACGAGTTACTACCTACCTAGCTAGTGTAACTAGGATTTAATTGGACCGGACCTGACCAATAATTCGATAAAAATTGCAATCATAACGACGTGGGGTATTTTTATTACGAAGAAATAAGCAAAACAACGGAAATTTGCTTGCGTACCTATGTTGATAAGGCTACTTGTTTTTACATTTCCTTGACACTTCAATAATATATTTAGTGTAACATTTAGTGTTTCTTTGTTTGCTTAAATTGTTTCACCCTGTAATGCCTCTAATTTGATTAGCAAAAAGATTGTCAGGTGTTTAACATATATTGCGGGAATTTGATTTTTCAAAGTGTACTTATATCATTCCCATTTATCCAAATTTTATTATATTGAGCTTTTTGACAAAAAAACTAAATACCAAAGCTAGTGATCGCCAATACGGCTTTCGTCAAACCAGTCCACTGGCGATATTTTTGCATATGTCATTTATCTTTGGAGTTTAACTTTGAGAAATTTAAAGAATGTCATGCAAATTTATTGTGTATTTCTAAGGCATTCGATTAAGCTTGGTATGCGGCACTCCTCAATAAACTGCCAGTATATTTATTGCCTTCTAAACTCTTCCTAAAGATATCTAGTTTTCTTAAGATGGGGTTCCTTGCACGTTGTTGTCGATGGTGTTTTAATTTAGATGAGCTAGAGGTTATGGTAAGTGTTTCACAGGATTCGAGTTTGACTGCCAAACTTTTTTCTTTTGCACATAAAAGACCTGCCATTGGCAATCATCGACATGCCCAAGATATGCTTCTAGCTATTAATCAATAAGGTTTGCAATAACTAACTCTCCAAATGATTACCTGTCTTAGATTATTAGCTAATGTTCTGAAAATCAGGTTATGTTTAATAATAAAAACATATGATTGCATTTAAACTAGGACAAGTAACCTGAAACACCTAAAAGTTTATGTGGCTTACTAGCCAAAATTCGACCGTTTCTATATCTTTAGCATATTTGCTAGTATTTACATATTTCCAACATTGTGTAGGTACCAGCGAATAATCCTGGGTCTCCGTTTCAAGAAAGTAGTTTATTTTTACCACAGCAGGATATTATTCTGTACAAAGCACATATACGTCCACATTTAAAATTGCTGCCCCAAAAACGACTTTGTCCCTCTTATATTTAATTCAGAAACAGTCTGTCCGCGTTATAGGAGATTCATCTGTTACGGCCAACCTTTCTTATGTATCATCACAACCTAAGGGCGATGTCGCTATGTCGTCGCAGCCATGACTTCCGTTGTAGATTTTCGATGTCGGTGTTGTTCCAGTTTACAATCCCGAATGAATAGCCAAGTGCAGAAAATGCACATATAATAAGAGCCTTTGACAGGTTCCTGCGTGTTCGCACCACTTGTTTTCCTAGTTTGTCAGATCGTTCTTCATTAAGAGTGGTCTAAGAAGTTGTTCCAGGTGGTTCTTTGTGGAGGCCATCAGCTTAAGATCATCCATATACAGCAGATGATTTAACCTCATTTGCTCACTGCCATAGCTTTTTATACCGAAGCCATATCTGATACAGTTCAGGCGGTTTGACAGTGGATTTAATGCGAGGCAGAACCACAATGGGCTTAGCGAGTCGCCTTGAAAAATACCTCTTCTAATTGGTTGTTGGTTACGATGTTATCACCCATTTGTAAATTTTTGTTCTCCAGGTATGTTTAAGGAACCTCAGGTTCTAATTATCGATCTTGCAGCACACTTATAAGTCATCCGTGTGGATCTGAATAAAATGATTTTTTGTAATCCATTATTATCATTATTATTTATTCTTTCCTTCTTTTCTTTGCCCTCGTGGCGCACTTGGTCCCTGACGCACTTTCATCTTTGTCCACCCGGAGACTATAGCGGTAAACATAACATTTTATTTTCATATGGTTACAGAGATAGGACTTTTCTAAGGATGTAGGATGTTCCAAGAATCGCTGCTTTCTGCATTGTTCTTAAATGATCGGTAGTAAGTGGGAGAACGGCGGTAAGTTTTTGCCAGTTTGGTAGTACAAGCTCATTTGTTGATACGACCACTGGGATGATCTGAACCTCTATCAGCGTGTACAAGTCGACCAACTCGACTGCGTGTGATTGGTACTTTTGCCGCTTCTCCCCTATCTTCGAAACGAATTGTCGTCGAGCGGCACTGCAACGTCCACAATGAAAGCCTTCCAGTTACCCTGGTCAATAAGCCAGATGTCAGGCCTGTGGCTGTCAACAGGTCTACAGCCCTGTCGGTGACGACCGGGAGGTCTTACCACAGCCTGACCTGACCCATTTGAACTACACCTTTCTGCTTGCACTTATGGTAGGGGGCTTCCGACTCGATTTATTAACATTATTATTTGATCATAATTTTAGTTTGTTTATATCTATTGTATGCGTTTTTGTCCCTAATCTCTTCATCTGGCACGTTTTTGTAAAAAATTTAGAATTTACAATATTTTTTAGAGTTTTCTTGGTTCTAGTTTCTTCTTACACGGTATTTTTCGCATTTGTCTTTAAGCAATTGTTTATGTTTGTTCGCGCCGATATTTCTTCGCTGAAAGTTACCTATTCGTTTCTCCTTTTAACTTTTCCATTTCCACTGCGTCTTTGAGTTTGTGCATATTCCATTATATTCCCTAATTCGTTTATTATTTGCTACCTTATTTTTGCACTCTGCTAGTACCAAGTTCTGGTCTATAGGGTTGGTTAGTTTGGTTTGGGTCAATTTGCCTTAAGTATGACACTCATTAGCCACAAACTTCTAAATTCTGCAGCCGAACAGTAGTGTACTGATTTTTACAATGGTGTCACTAACAGACAACGAGGCTAACACGAATTTGATAGCTGCTATCTATATTTGCACTAGTATATACGTAGCTGGAGCTAAACAACTGTCTACGGTATTTTTTGGTGCTAATAAAATTTATCTTACACCTGCTTGTATCTCCTGATGCTTTCAAACACTGTGGTTTTTATAATTAGGCCATTTCCCTTACATATATTATTCAATTATTCTAATCCAAAATGACCAGCTATAGCACTTTCCCCTTTTACTCCTACAACCGCTTTAAAATTCCCTATTATGCATATCTGATGTTGCTTCCTTACTTTTTATACATTTGTTTCCTATTAAAATAAAGGTATTTACTTCTTTCTCCTCGCTTATTGATGTAGGAACTACACTTGTATTATCGCGATATTTTGAACCTTTGCTTCAATTGTCACCAGAAGTATAATATCGGTGATGATGTACGTATTCCTTACTCTGTTGGTACATTGCCCTGTAATAAGATTCCGACCCCATTCCTTTCTGAATCTTCTCAACAATCACGTTTATGATATCTTTTTAAAAACAAAGGCTTCGCATTTCATAAAACTGCTCATATATAAGCAAAGTATAATTGTTAAAAAAGAACTTTTTACTACCAATGAAAGATAAAAATTTTGCTCTCAGCCACTTACTGATTAGTGGGCGACGAGGTAGGACTTTGAAAGAAATCAAAGCCGGAAGTGCACTACTTACCTGGAAAAAATAAAATTTAATAACTTTGTGGTACTCAGCTATTAGGAAAGACATATATATATATATATATATATATATATATATATATATATATATATATATATATATATATATTACCCAGCTTACATTATAGCTTCTATTAAAAACCATATATAATGTGGTTTTCAAATTGTAGCTCAAAAATATCTATAGGGTTCCACAAATTCACAAACTTTCTGTTTTGACCAAACTTTACCGAGAATATTTGTACAAAAGTCGATTTTTCTATACCTATGACCCGTCCTCCTTAGGGCCCGTCTGCGATTGCCGTCCCGATAGCACCGCAGCCTTTGCCTTACTGTGTGTGCCCTAAGCTTTTTCTACTCTAACCATTCTAAGATCACTGTGCCTGGAACTAGTCTGCACAGGAGCTTGCAGGGCGAAGTGTTAAATTGCCCTCTCTCCAAGCTAGGCTGTCCAGAGCTCTACACTTGCACAAGATGTGCTCCACTGATTCCTTCCTCTCGCCGCATAGTCTGCATGCCATGCCCCCCTCGAACCGCCCCATTTTTTGCAGGTGTTTCTTGACAGCCAAGAGTCCTTCTATGTTCCTGAGCTGTCTTCTGCTAATATTCAGTAGCTCTGTAGCTCTTTTTGAACTGGGTTCCCCAATTACTGACATCCCATGTCTAAGCCCTGGACAGTCTGCTTAGTAAGCGTTATCTTGGTTTCTGACCCAGGAGTTAATGGATGCCCTGGCAGTGCTCTTCGTCACGCCCATGACCGGTTCTGGTCCCATAAGTAGTTCTGCTGATCCTCTCTTTGCGAGTCTGCCAGCCTCTTCATGGCCCTTGAACTCCGAGTGACGCGGCACCAAGTTGAGGGTAATCTCATTCTGCCCAGCCAGGTCACTCATCTCGTCTCGGCATTCACTAACCAACCTGGAGTTGACCCGTGGGCTGCATAGAGCCTGAAAGCTGTCTGGCTGTCTGTGGCTATGAAGATCCGCTTGTTGGTGTAGCCCCTCCTCTTGTTCTTTCGTTCGCAGTGCATAATTGCGTACATTTTGCCCTAAAACCTCGTTGCGTGAGCCCCGAGAGAAATACTGTAACTTACCCTCGTTCCATCAGAATAAACGCCGGCCCCCGTATCACACTCCCCGCCAGATCCGTCCGTGAACCAGACGAGCGCGCTCCGTAGTAGGCCCGGCATCTCCCCCGCCATGCCTCGCGCTTGGGGATTACCACTGTAAACCTGCTTTCTGTACAGATTCGCCAGCTCGCGAAGTCTGGCCTCATTTCAAGCATGGGCTCCTTCACGTTCTCCAGAATTTTGCAGCGGCAGCCTGCGATGGCCTTCAGTCTGTCATTGCAGACTAGTCTGTATAGGCCTAGCTTGGCGTCCCCGACGATGACTACGTGTAGTGGGGGCAGATCCAGCCACACCTCTAAGGCCGCTGTTGGGGTTGAGGTCATGGCCCCTGTGATGCCTAGGCAAGCCATAGTTTGAATCTTGCCCACTTTTGTTTGGTACTGTATTTCATCACCTTAGGCCACCATACCAGTGCCTATGTTAACCATGGTTTGACCACTCTTGTGTACAGCCAGCGGCCATACCAGGTCTCAGTCCCCAGGTTTTTTCACCACTTAGTTTTTCGAACTTTGGATTCAACCACTTTAATTTGGTCTAGTAGCAATGTCGCTTGTCGTCGTAACCACAACTTTGTCTACTATGGTAGTTGTATGTGAAACGATGCAATGCGGTGGCTTTCTGTTACCTTCCCCACAAAATTTGGGAAAAGCACACGGTGTGCTCAGGCAGTCGGATACAAGCATTGGCCATTCCTGTCATTACCTTACTTCGGTGATTAGAACGCTTGTATTCAACGTAGTAGCGCCGTAACCAAGTCATATTTTACCAAGAAACTCCTGACCGATATATCCAAAATTTAAAAAAGTGACCAGTAATAAAAGGTGGTCCGTAATGATTGGGGTATAGAGTAACTATAGATTCTAGGATTGAATATGGTGAAAATTGGCAACAAAATGGCCTACTCTTTTATTGTTCGTCTTACAGATACAAGACGGCTTAAGATTTATTTCAATTTTATTTTTTACTTTGGACAGTTTTGGGGAAAATTACATTAAAACTAAGAATATGGTGTTTTTGGTGATGAGAAATCTGAACCTGAGCTAAGTTTTTAGGTTGCTGATAGAAGGCGCTAGTAACGCCGTTTTAAATTTAAAATATTCACCAACGCTTATTTGTGCAACTTTCTATGGCAATTGCTTATTTGTGAGACTTTCTATGGCAATTTTGGACAAAAATGTATTTAACTGATTATCTTTGAAGAAAATGTAGTTGTTTTATATGAACAAACCATCCAAGTTCAAGATATTCACACTTTAATCATTCAATGCCAGCAACCTTTCTGACAACTTCCAACATTATTCATTTACTAATAACCCAAGTAGGCTTATGAAACCAACGCCAACGTTAACAAATTTAGTGCCAAAGTTGTTAAAAGGCAATATTTCTAAGTGTGTTAGGTTTTGACGCTATAAAAAGTGCAGCACCATATCGTATTAGCAAGTTTTCAAATAAGAGGATGGTTTGCGTATAAGTTAGTAACAATGCCCATTCCGCAAACAGGAAATATTTAGAACTGTTACCGAATGGCAGGCTTCCAAATCCTAAAATCTCTTAACTTCTCAATTTGGTGAAACGGGCGAATTGTATCCTTAACATTTTCAAGATGAATTTTCTTTAAATATTTGGTGTGAAATAATCCATACTTTCAAAACTAAAATAATTGTGCATTTAATAATAATGATGGAAGCCTACTTGGGCTGGTATTAAAGAAATAATGATAGCAGTTCGCTTCCATTGACTGATCGAAAAGTAAATATCTTGAAACTGGAGCATATCGAACAATTATACATTTTCCCTTTAAAAATAATGGGTTAATGAGACTGCTTATTTAAGCTTACAATAAAGGGTTGCATAAAGAATCTCTGATATAGAATTTATATTAAAAAGATTGTAATTAGCGTCTTTATTAAAAACATAAAAACTAATTTCTGCTTCGGATTTCTTACCACCCAGACCTTCTATTCCAGGTTTTCACGCAATTTTCTGTAAACCTGTCCAAATTATAAAATAAAGAGTAAATTAAGAAACAATCTGTAACATCATGTTAGTCTTCGGTGGGCAATTATTAGTATGTTGGACCCGTAGTCACGCATAATCAGTGTGAGAACTCTCATCATTACCAATAATACTTAAATTTTTCTCAAATCTGAATTATTTTACCCTAATATTTTAATAGACATTTACCATTTCAATAAAAAGTATTAACACGATTTAGCTCTAAAAAAGACCTAAAAAGCCTACTTCCATTTCAGGTATTTCGTGTGTATGGACAAAATTAAAACCCTGTTGATCGCTAAAGGTTTTAACTTAAATAAGAAAGCCTTTAAAATCTTTGTCATAACTAGTTAAACCTCATGTGTTACTGTCAAACCCAATAAAACATATTCTAGTTTTTTTTAAATATTATTGGCTGCGGCATCTCAGGCCATTAGCACATTCTTTCCCATCATTTAATATTTTATACAAATTTTCCAGTCAAGGTCAACTTGGCTCGCCCGGGAATCTAACCCGGGACCTCTCGCTTTGCAGGCTGGCACCTAGCCACCTGCGCCACGAGGGCGTCCATATTCTAGTTGTCAACTGAGATCGTCAAAATTTTAGGTTTAAGAGATTTAAACAATTTGGTTACAGAAGAATAACGATGTTCATATTAAAGTGAACACAAATCGCCATGAATGTAGCAACGTAGTAGAATCTTTAATAGGCGTTGGGACTAGAGCATGTGTAAAGTTTTAATATATTTAGCAGTGAAGAAACAAATAATTTGACTATCCATTTTAGAAGGGGACGTTAAAGAAATTATGTTGACACAAGCGCAAACACAGCTTAATTGTTAGAGATAATCTATACTTAAAATCTGAAATAAATAAGTATATAAGTAATAAGTGGCTTAAGTTTTAAGTAGACCATCACAAACGTTTGTTTAAATATATTTATTATAATGCATTGCATGTCCCATAACATGCGTGTCTAACCACGTGGCAAAAGCCACACAAACACCTGAATACTGTCGTATTGAATTTATGTTTCAGACACTCTTCTATTTGTTTCCCGTCCTCACCCAGACTCAGCACAAACCAATTTAGATTTAGACCTAGACCATAACCATAAGAATTCCTGGTTTCCACCGATCCAATATCCTTACTTCTTGTTCCCTTCTTCATCGCACGGCACTAACCGCACGCATCGCATAGAAAACAGCACCAGCACTTCAGGCACAGGCACAAGCACGGGCACAGCCATTGTCACTGGCACCAGCACTGACGCTGACGCTACCGCCACCGACACCAACGCCTTAGACTTTCACTCCGTAGAAGAAACGCTCTTCACCTCCTTGCGGTTTCCAGAGCTCGTCGGTTTGGTCATTCCCGGTGAGAGCGCTTTCTCTTGTGTTCAGTGTTGTTTTGTTGGTTGTTTCTTTTCGCCTTATTAGCGTAGTCTCCTGGTCTCCTGCCGGTGGACCTTATTTCAGTAAAGGTGATTTCAGCCACGGACAATGCGTCTGCCTCATTTGACTACGGGCTAGGCAATGCCATTGTTGAAAACCCGCTAGTTGACGCGGACAACGGACTGGACGCACACGCTGACCTCAATCACATGAAAGTGAGTGTCTTAAAGAACAAAGGCAAGTCGGCCACAGGCGCAGGCGCAAACTACAGCCACTACCCTGAGGACTTGGATGGGCATGCAGTCGGGACTGGGGTCAATGCCCAGCACCAAAAGTACCCAAGTAGGTATCCGAGCGCCGCGGCCGGGGGTTGCGAGAGCCAGGGACAGGGACAGGGTAGGACCGGCCTTAGGCCTTTGGCCGCCTCTCTCACATGATCACGTGACCATATGACTCTGGCAGCCCTCGGTTTGGCCGGTCCGGTCGCGGGGCGTTCGAGGGAGACGCGGGTCGACCGGGCAGGCGGCGGCGGCTGCAACTTGCAACTCGTCCGCGTCCGCTCGGCCCAGTTCAGAGTGCATGCGAATTGTGAATTAAGTAAGCCTTTATTAGCAAGATTCTTGAAAATTTATAGAATTCGTGCACAGGTTTGATGCACTCGTACCCCGTCACGTAGAACCATCTGCATGGTCTCTTGTTTGGGGATCGCACGTATTACATTTTATATTGTACATTTTTGGCAATTTATCTCATTTTATTCAAAGGTAATAGTTTTTCTAATCATTAAAAATGTATATGAGTTAAATGGTTATCTCTTAGAAACTCTAGATAAAATTATGCAGAAACTACAAAAATACATAAGACTGCATACATAGCTATTTTCTTTAAGCGCATAGACTAATATGGCGTCAAACAATGAGCTTTAGTCAAATTAACCTACTTTTTTAATTTTGTTAGCTTGCCTATTTTTTTAAACATTAATTTATTTTGTGTTTTACGTTAGTAAACCCCGTTATAAATTTAAAATCATTGATATGGCTGCACTCTAAGTTAAATGCTGCTTGCAATTTTCATATTTTTAGGTTATAGTAGAAATGTGAAATTGTTTAGCCTCCATTTTAACATGGAAGCATAGTATGAAGAGCATTTAGTGGACCCTCTAATCCTAAAAAAATACTTATAAGTACATATATATATATATATATATATATATATATATATATATATATATATATATATATATATATATATATATATATATATATATATATATATATATAATAAAAAAGTTGCACCAGAGTTTCCCCAAAAACTGATGAGAATTTTGAAGAACCCTAATATGCGTCTATTTTTCTTGCAAAGAAAACACTTTTTTAACCCTAACATAATTTGTAGCATGCAACCCCTTGGGCGGGTAACTTTCGCCGCCGTAATCTAAATAGGGAACATAAGGCAAGTGGCGCCTTTTTGGAACACTTTTTTTATTTTCTATGCAAAGCTGCAATTTTAAAAGCAAGTATCTAAAACACTGATTGGTAGAGTCTAAAGCCGCGGCTTTGCATGGAAAGTCAAAAGAGTTTTCAAAATAAGAAATCGAAAATGGTTGTGTTAATTTTGTATTTAAGTTTACAATTAGTTTTTGAAGGTTGTGGAATTTTTGGTAATTACTGAATAATGACCAAAAAACCAACCTTTCTTTTAGTCTTGTGTTTTGATGCAGTGTACGAGTTAGTAGAACGCAGTTAAGTGGGTGATAATCTGTAGGTAGATTTTTGATAATTTTTGTCATCTTTTTTTTACTTGACATTCTAATATGGATTGTTTCAATAAAATGTTTTACTAAACCTGTTTTACTTGAAAGTTTTTAAAGCAAATATTTAAAAAGTAATCGGTCTACTTTTAAATTTCAGCCTTAGTTTTGAAAGCAAAATATAAAAAGTAATGGGTGGATTTTAGAACTTCACCTTCAAATAGCGAATCAAAGGAGCTTTCCAAAAAGATGCCACTCTACTTTTATATACTAATTAAGGGGACGAATCTCACCCCTGCTGGGTGTTGAATTTTATAAATTCTCTTAGGGTTCAAAAAAGTGTCCCCCACGTTAGCAAAGCCGACGTATTTTAGGATTTTTCCAAATTTTCAGCAGTTCTGGGAAATATTTGGATAACCTCTACTGTGTGGTTAAACTGATAAAGGCTTTAGTGTTTTATTTTTTCTTGTCTACATTTTTGACATATACATAGTAACCACTATATACATAATAACTGAAGCGAAACTATTACAAATCGGTATATTTATAATTTTGTTCATTTCTGACTTATATGACTCGCTGCTCGATGAACGAGACAGCTAATGATCGAAATTGTTTGACTACAAGGATGGTTGAATCAGATGGTAAAGTGATCTTTACAAGTTTTACCTACAAATGTAAAATTTTTAACCCATCTACATTTTTATGATAAGAGTGTCAAGGAGCTCTAATGGTTGTTGTTCTTTATTTAGTAAGTAAAATTAAATTCAGAGAATCCATCGTTTAACTTATTTAGAACATAATTAGTGTTATCTTTTTTAACGTTAAATGTGGCAAAAAACATCACTCGGAACAAGTTGCTGAAACTAACGATCTTGAGACAGAAGCCCCTGCCTTCCCGTCCAAAGACTTTAGGCCATGGCTAAAGACTTTTCGCCAAGGAAGTTGCTGCAACTATAGAGAATCTTTCTCTCTCAAACCTAAGTAAAAAGACTTTGATTTGCTCCTCAGTGGCTTGAATTACAGTTTACGATTTGTGACCCCACGAGTCGCAGACATAATGAACTCAAGTTTCCTTGCAAGCAAATTCAGAACTCCATACGCCGACAAACGCCTTTTTAAACCAGATTTTGAAATTAGTTCATCAATAGTCAAATAAAAAAATTCAACCTGTAAGAGACTTGAAGAGAAAATATGACTTATATTGAAAAGCAGATTAAGGTGAGGAAATTGCCGAGTACCTTGATAGAGGGTAAATACTATCAGAACCGGTCGCAAGACCCTTTTCGGATATGCTAACTCGGAGTCTAAAAATTCGTTAATTTAATTAAAAAAAGAAGAAAATTACTTTACGTAACCCAACAGTATCTTGTATGCATTTATGTTTTGTCTGCCGATAGTTGAGAAGCTTGGGAAAGAAATGATAAAAATCGTTTTTCGTACTCGTCCTCCGACTTCTTAACTTTTCCTATAGTTATAAAAGAAGTTATTATATTGAAAATTCAACCTTTCGGTGAAGATATTATGTTAAAACAAAATTGAGTACTTATATCTTACAACATCAAGTCATTGTTCCTGAGAAGCCCAATCGACACAATGCTTCAATATAGTCGTAAATAACTAGCTATCTGAGATACGGGTGTAGCAATATATTTTTTTCTCTAAGTTTGTTTCCGAGTTTCTTTCGCGTCGGTGGGTAACTTAATTGACAAATATTGTAAACCACAATGAAAACTTAATTGTCTGTCTTTGTAGCTGCATCATGTATCAGCAGATTTGAGCAAAATTTCGCTGGAAGAGTATTTTTAGACGTTATGGTTGAGATATGTCGCCGATATTTTTTATATATTTAACCTCAGCAAAGATAACATCAATAATGTTCTTAATAATTTAAGCGGTAGATTCCCTTCTATTACTTTACTTAACAAAAGGAGAACAACGACTTTTTACACTTGCTTGATACTCTTATCATCAAAAACGCAAATAGCTTAGAATTTGACGCTTATAGGAAAGAAACTTTTACAGATTGCCTTATATAATCAGATTCCAATTATCCTTTTGGTCAGAAAATATTGAGTTTACGCTTTCTTGTTCGAAGGTTGCTCAATTTTTCTTTGAGCATGAGCGATATAACTTAAATATGAAGACAATTGTTGATATTTCAATTCGTCATTTTCTCCAAATATTGTATATAGAGTAGTGAAAAAAAAATGTCGGTAAGTAACATAACGACATTGAAGCCTTCTACCGATCAGCCACCCAAGAAATTCGCTACATCTTTTTCGTATAAATGGTTACAGACTCTTACTTACTCAAACTAGTCCATACTACATACAGACTGGGACACTACTTCTTTGTTAACAGTGAATCCAGAGAAGTAGTCTCCAAGTCTGTATGCATTAAAGAAAATATTCAAAATCAAAGACTAATATTAAAGGCAACTACAGAGTTGATACCTTAAAGACCCTTTTCTGTGGACCAAAGAATACTATTGTCCGTAAAAAATCAGGCACTTAGTAAACATGTTGTAACAATTGCTGTAAAATCTATATGGAGCAAACGTGGAGATCAAGAACAAAAAGATTTATTATAAAAGCAAAGTGTAACGTTGCTTAACATAGCTTATATACGTCAATAGGGTCATTTTGCTCATATGGTTAGTTGGCGACAGCTACCGACGAAAATAGCTTCGCTGCTGAGATACCTGGCGTATCTTTTAGTAGTGTTCATATAATCTTAAAGACGCACAAACCACAACTTTAGCCTAGGACAGGCAAATATTGATGGGCGACAAAAACTGAACAGACGACGCGTATAAAATGGTAACACCCATGCGACGACTTAGAAATTTGCGACCTGGAATGGACAGGTGTGAGAGGTAAAGAGAATGAAAAATTGCAGAAGATGAATGCACGAAAAGTTAATATATTGTGCATACATGAGACGTAGCGCAGGGGCGACGCAATGAGAATTTAGCAGATGGGTGCCTACACATATCGTCAGGTGTTGAAAAAAATGCTCATTGCATTTAGGAAGACGATAAAATGCTGAATGGGAAAGCTTATGGTATGTGTAAGAAATAATGAATGTCTTCCTTTAGGAATTATATGGCTACAAATGAAGACTAGAATGTACTGGAATATTTCTGGTTGCCTGCGTTGCACACACAATTGGAAACAGTGAGCGAGAAAGTAAAAAAAATGAAAAAGGCATGAATGCAATGTTAGACACGTGTGGAATCAGATGACATAATTTTCGTGGCAGTAGGTATGAATGGGTGGTAGGTGTGAGACGAAACGAAACAGACAAAGTGGTGGTGATTTGCTTAAATGTATGTAGCACATAATTCTCTGTTATTATCTTTGTGATTTTGTGGCAATTCTGTTTCAATAATAAAAAGCTAATAAATAAACTTGACAGAAAAGCAAACATTAGGATAACGGAGAAAGTGAGAAAACAGAACCGAATGAAATCAAGGGGCAACAGACAATTTTTTTTTGGACATATTCCGAGATATAATGACTTTCTGACAATAATATTTTGAGGACGCATGTTTTTTAAGAAAGCGGCGGACTAAGAAGAAAAATTATTGATAGCCTGGCCCATTTAATTAATGGGGAAGCTACAAGACGGTATCGCCTTTACACTGTTATTCTGACGATAATGCTTTTTATTTCTTAATAATTGTTTAACTGACTATTACCAAAATATTCCACATTTCCAAACTGATGTAATAATTTATTGGGGAGTGTACACTAATTTTTCATTTTTATTACATATGTTGTCTTGAATTAGCTACAGATATTTTTGTAGAATTTTTAAGCTCTGACCTTCTTAATACACATGGATTGTACAAGGCAAATTAAATGGACTTAACATACAGTGATGCTTACTGAATACTGAGCTTATAAAATCACGTTGAGAGCTCCGTACAGAGATAACGATCTTATGTTGGAAAGTTCATACCTGCAAGTTAGCTACATGACCTGAGAATATACTCTAATTAATATATTATCATCTCAACTCTATGAAATACATTTAGATAAAACGAGGAAGCCCGTAGCTGCTGGTAGGTGCTTTCGAATATAACAGAAACGCTCTTAACCTTTTAACTTAATTATGAAGGCCCATATAAGGCCTTCAAATCTGTTTTGCTGCTACCTTGAATATAAGTCGCTTAATTCAAGCATTAGTTAAACGAAACTCCTAGTTAGCGATTTCTTCACTACAGCAGGGTTTTTTATTTTATTCATATAAATAATGCACCAAATTTCTATTATAAATAGGTCGATATTATATTCAGTATTACTCAACTCCGCTTACGTGAATTCGTGTTGAATTAAAGCCAAACCAAAGTTTATTTTACCTATTCTATGATTTTGCAACTATTCAAATAAAATATTTCCTAATTTATTTCTATAATATTTATCATAATGTAACCTGTTTTGTTGTATAGAAGCTTTATCAAAAACGCAAAGTATTCAATAAAGCTACTGTATTTTATTGGCAGGTTTCATAAAAATCGAAGATTTTGGGTCTCTAGAAGATCATAAGCATGATTTTTCTCCTCAAAATTGGTGTCTATAGTTTTATGATTATATGCCTTATTATTATGCTGCCGGATGGGAAACCCAACGTTTTGGTGCTCAGAGAACGAAGCAAGCAGATTGCTTTGGCAGTAAATATTTGTTATTTTTCCTATACCCGTTTCACCGTAAAGAGAGCTTGAATATAAAAAAATCAGTAATCATTGTTGATGATACTAATTATTTAAAAGACAGAGGTCAAAAACTGGGTTCTGTGATCAAAAGAAGTAGAATAAGAGTAATAAATGATCCTCCTATAAGACGCAAAGCTCGTTTTTTAAAAACATCTAAAAGTCACAGGACTGCCTTTGGCGCAATACCTTAGATATAAAAAGAATAATCTATGTGGACGTATATGTGCCTTATAAACTGAAAGAAACTGATATAGTGAAAACAACCTATAAGCTCCAAACAACTATTAGCTGCCACCTTCTCTATGTTGGAAACATGTGGATCCCAGCAAATAACTTTTGAACTCCTGCAACTTTTACACCAAATGGTAACAGGGGTGCATTTTGTATGCAATTTTTTGTCAGCTATGGCAACATTCGAACCCTTTAGGTCAAGGTTGCTTGAAATGGCTTAACTCTGTGTTTTTAGAGCAGTTTACTTAGTAGGTTTTCAGAGTATTAATTGGTCGTTGCTGCCGTAATTCTAATGAAACCGGTCCATACTGAATACAAATTTCTGGCTTGACAAATGCGCTCACCAACTGGTTACACCTTTAACAATGTTGTCAAAGGCACCAGTTGCAGGAAAAACATGCCTTGCGCTGCCAGAAAAGAAGTCCTTGTGTCTGTATTTGAGTTTCCACATCTTTAAGTGTTAGTCATGGATAGCTCATCATTTTTAAGTTTGATTTAGTCAATTGTCATTTAAAAGAAGCTAGAGACGGATCTAAGGCATGATGATTAGGACTTATAGAAAATTATATCATAGAAAAAGCCGTCGATTATATTATTAATCGTTGATGACGGGTAATTTATGTGTAAAAGGAAAATAGCAGGAGCCTAACGCAGACTCCGTAGAATGCTTGAATTTGATTTTAATTTATACCATAAAAAACTATCGACAGCAATGTACACAAAGGAGATTCTAAAATGTAGATATTTAGAATATAACCCGCAAGATGAGGGTTTTATAGAGATAACAAAATATTTTGAAAATATCGGAAAAAAAGCGTAATCTTTGGTAAATACTTTAATAGTAGATCCTTGAAGGTGGGTTATATATGTAAGTATATCACCCTTGGGGCAGTTTTAATGATGGCTTGAAACTGTCTAATTTCTCCACGCATCCCATAGGCTTTATGCTGATAATTTTTGTTATTAAGTTGAACCAAACGTATAAAATGAAAACTGGAAGATAGGTAATTACACTTGACATACAATCAAGTATTGAGTAAGAGAGCGAGAGAGAATCATTATTTTTAGTCTATATCAAAAACCAAAGTACTATAATAAATAGTACCGAATTTGAAACTAAACCTGCAGTCTCGGTGGTCCAGTGCTAGGGACCTGTGCCTCAGAACTACAACTAAAGGATATTGGGTTCGACTCCCATCTATGAAACGTTTCACTTTTTCAGTACATACTGTAAAATTAACATTAACCTAAGTTGTAGAATCGTGTTGGAGCAAGTTGAATGTCTGCGCGTTCTGCCCTTGGGACGGGGGGCGTAAAGGCGTCTATTCTATGTACAATGCGACATTGGGCACGTTACAGACCTTTACCCTCCTTACAGAAAGGCGGAAATTACGCAAAATTTCAAGAATAGTGAGGTGAAACGGCTCCCTGGCTGGGTAATTGGACGTAGTCGCGGAAATATACTGACATTTTAGAAAATAAGGGGTAGCCATGGTGTTTCAGTGGTAAGACCGTGTGTCTCTGAAGCGAAAGGTACTGGGTTCGATCCCGGGGTTCTCCTTTCACTTTTTCAGTACATACTGTACAATTAACATTAATTGAGGTGGTGGCATTGTATTTGAACAAGTTGAATGTCTACACGTTTCGCCCTTCGGAGCGGGCGTAATCCATCGGTCCCGTGTCCATACAATGTTGGGTGGGTTAAAGATCCTTCCCTCCTGACACAAAGGCAGAAGTTCGGCAAAATTTCCAGCATAGTGAGGTGAAACTGCTCCCTATCGTCGGTGCTTGGCCATAGTCGCAGAAATAGACCGACGCAAAAAAAACACACACACACAAAGTGAATAAGGGAAAAAATTGAAGTTTCAACAATAAGGTGTACAGCAAGGATATACATTATCGCCGTACTTGTCCAATTTTTTTGTGAAAAATACAATGATGAGGATAAAAAGCGCTATTACACAGAACTAGTAAACAACAGTTCTATTGCATTAGTATGTAAATAACATAGAGCTGACAGGACAAACAGATAAAGAATTCCAAACGATGCTCCGTTTACTGCATAGAGTTAAGAACAGCTAAAAGGAAGATTATTATGGGGGAAAGAAAACTGCAGAATGGGACTGCCAAATAGATATACAGCTACACGGACAAAAACTTGAACAAGTGGCCATGTATGTGTATCTGGAAGCTATATTAGTGATGATGGCAAATGTAGCAAAGGGCTAGGAAGGGAGATCGCGATAGCAAAGTATGTGTTCAAATAATATTCTTTCTGGTTTTTTTTATTCACCGGTTTATGACTCTTCAACCGAGATATTTTTATCGACAGTGATTTCGCTCCTCCCTTCTATGTAACCGACAAACCGCTAGATACCGAGAAGGCAACTACAGAATCCTATATTATATTAACTAAAATCCAAAATCGATTACAAATACATGACCATCCAAGACCATCAATAATGAGACAAACCATTCTATTCCAAAGACAACCAACACCATCCACAGCTGTAGACATACACTGGTACACCTGAGATGTTTTAACCACTATCAAAATTAGATTTTGTTAAACACAAACAAGGGAAAAGAATAAAGCAAGAAACGGGTATACTGACGGTTAGCCAGGAAAAGCTCTTAGTAGATGCAGAAAATGTAAAGAAAAGTTTTAATGAAGTACAGTCTTGATTAAGCTTACAATGTAAAGAAAGAAGGAATTGATGCGATCGAAAACAGCGAAAAATAAAATCAATAGAGCTAAAAATGTGCCCCTTAAGATTACTCTTTAGAGTATTCTGTCAAAGAAACCCACTGAATGATATGCTTTGGCCCACATGCTACGAGTACAGAAGATTGCAATGCCAAGAATATAAAATTGGGCATTTTTTTGATTGTACAAACAAAAGCCTCCTTTTATTTTTATTAGCAGCCTCTATGGTCCCGTGGTGATGCACAATCAACCAAGGGTTGCGGTGCTATCGGGGCGGCAGGGCCGCGGACGAGCCCTGAGGGAACATGGTCCCGTGGTTATAACGTATGTTTTTGAACACAAGGATGCCGTGCTCCCCTTCCCCGACGGGAATCACTTTACATTTTCAGTACATACTGTTAAATTTAACATCGACCGAGGTTGTGGCTTGTGTTTGAGCAAGCTTAAAGTCTGCACGTTCGAGTGGTGGCGTGAATGCGTCGGTCTCGTATAACATGCTTTGTTGGGTACCTTAAAGATCGCTATCCTCCACACAAAAAGGCGGGATTTCGGAGAAATCTTTAGGATAGATGGATGAAGCGGATCCCTGCCCTTTATGATTGCCCATAGCCGCAGGAGCAGACCAGCGTTAGAGAATAATAATGTTTTTAGTAACTGCAACCTTGACGACGACTAAATAAATACGGCAAAATTCTTCGGTTGTCGCATCTTTTGTTTAATTCTAAGTTGTTTCATCAAGCCGGTACACTTTTGCTATATCTGACGTAAGAAATAAATCATCAGTTTTCATTATTTACTTCTTTAATCGTTGCATTGCCTTTGTAATGCACTGTGGTGTCTGTTACAATTGAAACTTGCCCTGTTACTATTATCACCATTTGGGTGGCAATTATAACAGTTGTGGTGGTCGTCTAAAAAGCATTTTGATTATATATTTGTGCAATTTTGCATTAAAATTTAGGTTTCTTTAAGGTGATGTAATTGTCATTAAAAGTAAATTCAAAATTTTAAAAATGCATCAACTCAAAAAAAAATTTTTGTTTTAATTGCAATGGACATCGGACGCCAGTACCTTTGGAATAGTTTCTTGATGGAAAATGCGTTGGCATGGAACTAGTGAGAAGTTATATTTGTATTTTCGTCAGCTTAGTGCCGACAGTGTTGCAAGTCAACGACTGTGATGGGTACATTGATCATCACGACCGCATAACTACTTCCTATCTTCGGCAGAATTGAAGCAAACTATCTCTCGAAACAGAGAGGAGTCGTGCTGTTCGCAGAAGTTCATAATTTATTTGAATCAAACACTGACATTCTGATTTCAAAAATCCATTTGAGGAACATTACAGTATTACTGTTTTTATATTTGTATGATTTTAAAAAATCAAAAATAGGTTCCTCTATTGTGGTGGAACTATCATAAAAATATATTATTTTTTTAAATTCAAATTACTAATAAAAAATTATATTTTCAATTTTGCTAAAATTGGCAAGAGTCTCTTCTACCTTTGACATAGTTTCTTAATGGAAAATGCGCTTAGAATGGAATAAGTTCACACTCGTCTCTCCTAGCTCTGATATAGTTCCTTTATAGAAAATGCATTTAGCATGGAATAAGTTGTCTTTGTTTTTTCGTTAATTTAGTGCCGACAGTTGTTGGAATCAACGCCTGTGATAGGGTACATTGGTCATCACTACTACATAGCTACGTTCTAGCTTTTAAAAAAAACTATCTCGCAAAAAAAAACAGAGGTCATGCTTTCTCATTTAAAGCCCATGTTTGCTTTGACTAAAGTGCTTACACTCTTTAGAAAAACTGTATCTATTTTAAGAAATTTTTCAGGCCTAAGAAATTTTGGGTTTAAATATTACCAGACTGTTTCGACAGTATAATATTTATTTATACGCGATTTTTACAAATAATATATCTGTGCGTTTGCGGCGACATATTTTTATCATTTTTGTAGCATGTACTGGTTCTTTTCCTCAAAACTTCTTTTTTGGTATTTTCTTACTAATGAAAATTATGGGACACTACACAACTAGACACTGTTGGCATGTCAGCGTCAGCATCAGTAGCAATGATATTTTTAATTATTTTTAAAGTAACAAGCTAAAATGTGGAATGTGTGATCAGCATCGCTTCAAGGTACATTTATTAGATCACCATCGTCATTACCATTATAGTCATCACCATCATCACCGTCAAAGTGCAAACAAGATGTAAACTCGTCGTTGCAACCATATCTCTGTATCTTAATAAGATCCTAAAATTTTTATAGTTCTTGCATTTTATCAAATTATCTAAGTTTTCCAGATTTTTTTAAGTACTTGCCTCTTCAAAATTGTTATCGGAAAGCTTTTAACCTCTGATTTTGTCCAACAAATGCTGCCCTTTACTCTCAATGTTTTTCACAAGCATCATTCTTTTCTAATTTCTTATAGCACCCCGTTATCATTCTTCCCGTTAATGTTTTTTGCTTTGTCATTTTTATGTCACCCTCTAAAACCCTCTGTTCTTTATATACTCTGTTTATTTAAGGCCCAGCAAACTTGATACATTTGCCTAGCTAAATCTCTTTCTAGTTCTGTATTAACATGTTTGTTAGTAAGAAAAATATTTGCTGAATCAAATGCTTGCTTATCGTCGCAGTCATTTTTCAGATACATACATATAAAAATTAAAAGGACCTTAAATGTTATTTCTAAATAATCCAGTTAACGCTATTCAAATAATTTTCATAATGTAGCAATTGTTACTTTTTTGTAAGACCATTTTTTTGATACACCGCTAAATTGTCAACAGATTGTTTTAACTTTTTTAATAAAAACCTTAATAGGACTGTTCTTTTTTTTTTTCAAAAAAAAGTTAACTCTGTACGAGGGTTGTAATAAATCAACCATTATAGTAGCATGTTTCTTTTGAATTGTAAGTAGAATTGTAATATCATTCGTATTTTGTTTAATATTTTAATTGACATGAGAGTAAATTCTTGATTATTATTTTGAAAGCCAATTATATAACCAGTAAAGATTTCTTTATTTCTTTAATAGTTGAAATAAATGAATATATATATATATATATATATATATATATATATATATATATATATATATATATATATAGATTATATAAAGGGTTAAAAGGTAAAGGTAAGATGCTTACTGGCAATTAGGCCATTGCTGACCCTTTTTGCTCATCAAAACTAACCTACCATCCACCTTGAGCTCGATTTCAACGAGGACAGTGATTTGAAAAATCATCCGCCGCCGGTGAGTCTCGAACCGTCGTCCCCCGAGTCCGTATTGGAAAGTCTGAATCGCCTTTCCGGCACGGCCACGGAGGCGCTTATATAAAGGGTTAGTAAAAAGTATGGAAAGATGTTTGTATTTTCCTAGATATTAGTTTTTCAAAAATAAATGTTTCAGCAAAGGTTTTTCGCCATATTTTTGCTCCAAGCTGCTGATATTCAGTTCTTCCTAGCGTAAACAACTTCGTTGCTATGACAACTAAATCTTCTTTATGGCAAGATATGGTTTTGTTTATATTTTCGGAAAGAACGAGTCTTTCTTCATGCGGCACTATAAAATTTTAATCAGGTTCCCTAAGAAAAATTGAGAAAATATTTGGTTTAATTCTATAAGATACCGACACAATCCGTCCCGTTTAGCCAATAATTCTAGCTTTCTTGTCTTCCAGATTTAATGGCGTGTCGGTAAACAACAATCTTTAAGTTACTTCGAGGAAAAAAATTACATCGCTTAAAGTAAGGTCAGCGAGCAGGCTATTTAAGAGAAAAAGCGCACCCAATCCGCTTTTCTGGGAAAATTTCATCCAGATATTGCCAAATACGTATCCAAAACAACCAGCAGGTCCATCTTGTTGTACCAAAACTTCATTATCCGGTCACAATGCAACAACAGCGGGTATAATTTCTTCTCTTAAGAAATTAAATATTTTTGGGATATTAGTCTGCTCTCAATGTAGAACGGCATATAAATACTGCTGTCTAGTACACCGGCCTATACATTAATTTTTTGCGGCCGCTTGGTTTGAGCCTCCAGCATCCAATGTCGAACTCATTGTAAAAGTTTTCAATTTTCTGATGTAAAATTCTCTAGAGTATTATTGCAAATAAAAGACAATAAACATTTTTTTTACTTGACGTATACAAATCCTATTACATTTTATCAACGGGTAAGTTGACAAGAAGTGGATAAATGAAGTTCAACCGAAGGAGGTGATTTTTTAGAAACTTAATTTTTTCATATTTTTTTGCTTATGAAACCTGATTAAAATATTCTTGTGCCGTATCAAGAAATCAAGAAAGAGATGTTCTTTCCAAAAATGCAAAAAATAATATATCTTGGGAATAAAAAAAAAGTCGGGACACAGCAAGTGCGTGATGGTAGTGAATTTTCATAGAAATGATCTGGCACCAAATATATTATTACAACTTTTTTTTCTTGTAACATATAAATCTAAGTTTCGGTGTGTAGTTTACTTTTTATATCATAAACCTACATATCAAATTTGGCTATCATAACCTTTTTATTTTTTGAGAAAACAATTTTTTCGAAAGAAGACTCAAAATTTTCCCTGAAAACCCGGTTCGATTTTCCTGGCTAAGAAACTTGTCCAAGCCACTTACAAAGAGAAGGTACATGCCACATTTAATCAAAATCGGCCCATTATTTTTTTAATTTATCGGTGTGATAACTATATATATATATATATATATATATATATATATATATATATATATATATATATATATATATATATATATATATATATATATATATACAGGGTCGCTGATAAGTCTGGAAACGGTCGATTATCCGGGAAAATATACAAGGTGTCGAAAAAAGTTTTATACAAAAGTTTTTGGGTTCTTTAATGTCTACTAGGCGGTGATAATTTCATTTATACAGGGTTGGTCATACAGGCGTGGCACACCAATATTAATTTTTTTTAATGGAACACCCTATATATTATTCGATATTTCAATCCTTCTCTTAATTTTGAGCAACATTTATCAGAAGCATGATGTACATAAACTCAATCGTTTCCGGGTAAAAAAATATATAAAAATAAACGCTATTGTTTTTAAAATCTATTGGATGAAGAACAAAAATAAATGAAAAGTAGAATATCTCTTGAAAACAATCTGTGAGTGTGAAAAGAACCGGTTGCGATGTTTTTAACATTGTTTAGAATCCTATTTTATAAGATGTTCAAAGTGTTCTCCATTGACCTCCTGACAATAATGAATTCGCTTAACAAAACATTGCACTGCATTTACAAGAGCGTTTTGAGGAATGTTATTAATTTCATGCACAATCCTTGCTTGCAACTCTTCAATATTCTGCGGTCTATTTTGGTAAATTAAATTTTTTACATGACCCCACAAAAAAAAGTCAAGCGGCGTCATGTCGGGAGACCTAGCTGGCCATTCAATAGTTCCCCTGCGCCCTATCCATCTGCCAGGAAAGGTTTGATTCAGATATTCCCGTACCTCAATTCCAAAATGAGGGGGTGCCCCATCCTGCTGAAACCATATTTCTTCCGCTGGTAGATTTGGGTCGTTATTGTTCGGAAATAATCGACTTACGTCTGGAACAATTGATTCTTGCAAAAGTGTCAAATATCGAGCAGAGTTCAAATTACCGTGTATAAAATAAGGTCCTATGATATGTCCACCAATAATAGCACACCAAACATTTACTTTTTGCGGTCTTTGGTTGTGAATTTGTTCCATCCAATGTGGGTTTTCGTCTGACCAGTACCTACAGTTGTGTCGGTTGACTTGTCCATTCAAACAAAATGTAGATTCGTCGGAAAACAAAATGTGGTTGGCAAAGTTAAAATTTTGGCGTAACTTCTCCATAATAAGTTCACAGAACTCGATTCTGCGATCAAAATCGTCTTCACTCAGTTCTTTCAATAAATGAATTTTATATGGACGGAACTTTTCCCGCTTCGTAATCTTTTGAATTGAATATCGACTCATATTGTGATTTAAAGCCAATTGCTGTGCCGAAGTTTTCGGATTTTCCACCACATCCAATATTACATTCAAAGAATTTTCTTCATTTGTAACGGTTACTGGCCTTCCAGTTCTAGGTTTATCCTTGATACCGCCAGTTTCGTGAAAACGATGCAAAGTTTTCGAAACTGTGGATTTGGAGATCGATTCCCGCTCAGGATGCAACTCATTGAACATAATCACCACTTGAGCAAAACTTCGTGTTCTATCACCGTACCCTATCATCATTAAAATTTCGATACGTTCGGTTTCACTTAAACTTGCCATTTTGCACAAAAACTGTTGACACTAAATTACTAATGTTTCAAAACTGTTGACACTGAATGAATGTTTGACATTCGTTGTCCTGGAAACATTTTAAAACAAAAGAATAATACTGCGTTTCTTATGGGCATCTTATCTTATCTTGGGATTCCAAACAATGTTAAAAACATCGCAACCGGTTCTTTTCACACTCACAGATTGTTTTCAAGAGATATTCTACTTTTCATTTATTTTTGTTCTTCATCCAATAGATTTTAAAAACAGTAGCGTTTATTTTTATATATTTTTTTTACCCGGAAACGATTGAGTTTAGGTACATTATGCTTCACATAAATGTTGCTCAAAATTAAGAGAAGGATTGAAATATCGAATAATATATAGGGTGTTCCATTAAAAAAAAATTAATATTGGTGTGCCACGCCTGTATGACCAACCCTGTATAAATAAAATTATCACCGCCTAGTAGACATTGAAGAACCCAAAAACTTTTGTATAAAACTTTTTTCGACACCTTGTATATATTCCCGGATAATCGACCGTTTCCAGACTTATCAGCGACCCTGTATATATATATACATATATATATATATATATATATATATATATATATATATATATATATATATATATATATATATATATATATATATATATATATATATATATATATATAAACATATAAAAATTAAAACCGACCCCGGATATGGGTTCTAGAGGTCCTAGTTCGTGCTCATTTGCAAAAAAAATTTCAAAATTAAAAAATCGGGATCTCCCCATTAGTGAATTTTTTCTACGAAAATTCACTAAGAGGTTTAGTTGCCACAGCAACAACGTTGTTTCGGCTAGAAAAAAAAATATTGCAAGTTGGTAACAAAAATTATGTCGAAAAGTATTTGTACAAATATTTTTACTTAAACAACTAATACCTTAGGAAATACAAGTGCCTTTCAATACTTTTTACTATACACATACATACTACATACATATAAGAACTATATTATTTTCAGATTGAACCGCGCCCACAATTTGTTGAATCTCGACGTATCCCGCAACCCAACTTATCCTTATTCACCATTAAAGAATGTGGACGTATTGATGCCTTAACAGTCCCTACCCTTTAATATTTTTTTAACTCCATCAAATTGTCTCCAAAACTGGTGCCGAATCGTCGAGTTTCAGCAATTTTGGAGGCGAATCTCACACTTATGACCGCCCAAACCCTTCCAACACACACAGTCATATATACAGACAGAAATATATATATATATATATATATATATATATATATATATATATATATATATATATATATATATATATATATATATATATATATATATATATATATACATATACATATATATATATATATATATATATATATATATATATATATATATATATATATATATATATATATATATATATATAGGGTGTTTTATTAATGAGTGCATTGTACTTGGGGAAAGAGACTTGATAAATTTGTGGGAGGGGGGGGGGGGGTTGTATATAAACAGTTTTAATTTTTTAATTTTTTTCTGAGAAGTAACAGCCCCTTAAGTTGGGATACAAAATTCACGTCTAATTAATTTTTTCAGAAACGGCTCAAAATAAGAGGTTAAATTTAGCCACCAGAGACTACTACTAAAAGTCCTAGTGTTATTCAATCTGATTTTATTTAAGAGGTTGAAGCGCACTAACACTTCTAGTCGTTTACCAATACGTTTTGATGTAATGTTCTTTTTAATTCATATTTTAATAGCCCAATATATTAAAAATATTGTATCTTTAAAACTGTTTCTATTTTTTAGTTTCCGAGTAAAAAAAACTGATATAATTTCAACTCCTTTTAGAAATTATGATTTGTGATTTGTGATTGTAACATTACCTGCCGACAGTAGCATATTTATTAAATTTTACGTCATAATCATTGATCACTTAATTAAGTTGTTTTGGAATTGCAGCTGCGCTGGTATTTAAGTAGATTTTTTAAATTTATTCCTGCTAGACATTTAAATAAACAACTGAGTTAATTTATAATGACAGCATTGCATTGAATTCTCAACCGAGGGCAGCCGACTTTTTCTATTGTCATTGAATATATATATATATATATATATATATATATATATATATATATATATATATATATATATATATATATATATATAATTAATTGAAATGACCATTTGTGCAATGCATTAAATTTAATTTGTTACTTGGACGCAGAAACATTTAAAAGGAATTTTAATGAGACATCTTTTTAATATACTGGTTCATTAAAATATGAATTTTAAAATAAAAAAATTCAATAACGGAATTATGTTAAAAAAGTCTAAAAGGTTGTGAGATTCACTCAAAGAACCCCAGTTTAAGTAAGACTAAGAGATTATGTAAGCCTCTTGTTGGGGGACTCCACTTGCATAATTGTAAGTTTAAATTTAAGTCCGTATATAGGAAAAACAATTGAATGTGTATTTTCACGCCACTTTAAGGGGCTGCAGCTTTTCAGAGAAGGTTAATAATAAAATAATGTATACCAGATCCCTTCCGCCCTTAATATTTATTGGAGAATCGTTCCTCAGGCTCTCTGCATTTATTTATTAAACACCTTGTATTTATATACTGGGTGTCTCAGCTCTATTTAGAAAGTCAATAACTTAGCCCTGGTATATAATTGAAAAAAATTATTACAAAATGTTTTTGGTTTGAGAAATTGCTTTCCGTACAAATGTGTTATATGTACATAGTTTTTAAAGTGGAAGTTTGTATAATCTAACATATTTTTTCAAACGAGACACTGTATTTTCCTTTACATTTCAAGTTTTTATTCAATTCTTGAACATAAATATATAATAGTTTCTGCACCTAATGTTAACCGTTTCCGAAATAATTAACAATAAGAATAACGGCCATTTCGGTAAGCATCTGGTTTAATACCATGTCAATACTAGTTGCATTTATGACAGTTAAAGAAATTCTTGTATAACATTGTTCCTTGTTTGTAGTTTAAATTATGTTCTATTTACACTCACATGTCTTAGAATAACGGGTGCTCTCGCATCATGTCCCACAGCTGCAATGCTGAATGTTGTTCCACTGCATATATGCGTGATAAGGAAAGCAGTACTAAGTACCTCAAGACTATTCCAAGCGAAAACATTCAAACCAGGAGACTTGGTTGGCCACTTAAAAATCCTGGAATTTATCCCACTGGAGTCGCCCTTCAAATCAACAGACCAAATGCCAACCAACCTGGATTTCATCATTTCATTCTACGTGGTCATAAATGATCGAACAACATGGGACAAAAATAGTGGAAGGCTGATAAACAACTCTTCTGTATGGTATGGACTGGGAATAAGAAGGCCTAACTTTAGACTCGCTAAGTCCTTAGGAAAAACTGCCACCATCTTTTAAGCGAAAATTCTCGCTGTGTAAAGGAATGCATACAAAGAAGACTCGGAAATAGAGAGACCTGCATCCTGTCAGTCAGTCAGGTAGTACTAAAGACTTCGAAATTTTTTAAAACCAGTTTAACTGAGCTGGGACAGCAAAAATTGTGGAAGCAACTGGTTGCGAACCACAAAGTAACTTTGATGTGGGTACCAGGACATCAAAGGAAACAAGGAAGTAGATAGCGTTGAAAAGGGGGCAGCAACAGCAACATTATACGGTCCAGATCGCTATTGTAGACTAACAAAAAGCCACATAAGAAACGAACTTTATACTTGGGAGAAGAACCAGTTTCCGTCATGCTGGAGGAAAACGCTAGAATTAAGGCAGTCAAAACGGTTTATCACCATATCAATAGAGAAGTCTGAACTGTTTATTGGATTGAACAGGAACAACTTAAGAATAATCACAGGTATCACCATATGAAGATGGACAAGTCGGACAGCGGAAACTGCAGATACTGCACTGAAGAAGTAAAAACAACAGAACACTTGCTATGCAACTGCATTACTTAGTTCTGCAAGAGGCTCAAATATCTTGGAGTGGTGACTCTAACATCACAGGAAAAAGGTAAAATATCCCCCAATAATATAGTAGTTTACATAAAAAGTCTATAACTATTGGGAAAAAGATTTATGCACAAACGACCACTCGGAGTCGCAGAGCTGAAAGGCAAAAGATCTGCACGACTCATTAAATAATCTACAATCAATCAACCAATCTATATTGTCATAGTGTTTTAAAATAAAATATCATTTAAAGGGGTATGGTTATTTTAACAGTGGTAAAAAAGATTTCAAAAGTGCATCGGAGCCGATATATACAGGGTGATTTATTAGGTAAGCGACATTCGTATCTCGGTAACTATGGCAACTAGACCTTCAGTTTTCAGAAATGAACAGGTTGTTACAAACATAAGAAGTTCTAAATGAATTATTTGTTTTGTATATAATACTAAATTATATCTTTTATGGATTACTATATACACAACGATTTAAATAAAATAATTATATAAGGTAACGCACGCAGATATACAAACAGTAATATATTATGCTTGAGATTGTTTATTTATCACCTGTCACGTGATCAAATGACGGCTTCTGCTTGGATAAACAATGGGCTATCGGAGTGGATGGGGTTGACTCAAGTGCCACAACACATACTCACGCTGAACACGGGTAGCCTGTGTGGAAAATTTTTGAACTTGCCTCGCTAAAACAAATCTGATTATATAGTAACTTATAGAGTCCTGTGCTGAAAATAAGAAAGCCCAGTATGTTTCCTGTTAAACCAGAATTTGTATTCCAGTGCTAATATATTAGCAAGAAATCTCATAATATGCCATGACAGTTGTCTTCATTAGTAAAGTCTTCTTTATCAGTTGGAATAACTAAGATGTTGGGATAGTGTGTATATTTTATACGCGAAAAGGGCGACATCGTCTACTGCGATTAGTTTTATTCAAGCCTCGATGACATTCCTTCATTAAAAGTTAACCTAGCAACGAACTTCAGTCGGTACCGGATCCTTAACAAAGGGTCATTACTGTTACTTTTTTGTACTTCGTTATGTAAGAGCTGTGTCTACTGTTTAGTGTGATTTTGGACTGAGTTGAATGGAAGAACAGAAGGGGTACCACTTTATGGAACATTTTATCTGAACTCCACCCTCTCATATGTGAATGGTAATTTACTGTTTATTTTATAGTTAACTTTATAATACTTGTAAAGGTGGCCTGTAAATAAAAAAAAATTATTATTATTATGTTATGTTTTACCAATTTGGGGCCCTTCGTCAACCCTTATACTTTGAGAATGAAAGAACATATTCTTGATAAAAATAAGAGGCCTTATTGTAAGCTTTGTGGAAACAAATAATTTAAAATCTTGTATAGCAGAAAAGAATTAATAGAAATATATATTTCAAAAAGAAATTTATTTAATTGCGCCGCTTGTAGCTAGAATAAAGAAACATAAACATTTTTAGTTAACCGTGCTTAGAAAATCCATATTTGAAATTTTTTTCCAAGCTCTGAATGTATCACGATCTCCATTTTTCAAATTGATACAGAGGTAATCAAAAAAGATATTTTTTGGCGCTGTACTAGCTCCCTCGCTATCATTTCACTTCCGATTCAATCAGAAACGCACTGGCCTTCTTTGTTTTACTGTTCCTAAACGTCAAAATGTTTGGGGTTGACATCTTTGGGTGATGAACAAAAGGCCTTTTCTTTACAAATAAATACTTTATTCCTTGTCCCGACGCGTTTCGACCTTACCTACCAGGTCATCCTCAGGGGAATCTATAATTTATAAAAGGCTTGTCAGAAAAACTGAGTTTTCCGGTAGGCTACTTCTGCGAGGGTACAACGCAGGAATATAAGATAAAATGAAGTAACAACAGCTAACCCCAACACTAAGTCAAAAAGGTTAATGGTTAAAATGTCAAGCTACAAAGCTATAAGATCACAAGTATACAGTAACTAAGTACTACATGCAATAAAAAAAAAAGAAAAACAACTACAAGTCAAATTGAAACACAAGAAAAGCTAATTTGTCTCTATGTCTTCAAAAAAATTACAATACCTTTAATACTAAAACTCATAAAGCTTAAAAAATCCTCCAAAATTTAAGTTTAAGCTGAAGACAACAACAGGAGTGAAAGCAAACAGCACAAACATCAGCAAGCCATGCAGCTGAGAAGAAACTTTCAGAGAACATCAAACTCATCAAGTGAATGGGAATTGAAACAGAAGCGAGTTTTTTTACCGTTTTTTGAAACATGAAAAAGCGCCAAGATGGCAAACTTACTTACTTGTCTTGTTAAACAGGACTAAAAACTATACAGTTGAATGCCCAAGGAACATGCTTCATCTGTTGTTATAAGATTGATCCATTTGGTATCGGAAGTGCTAACAACTTGGAAAATAACAACTCTGTTGAAATCAAGAAAGAATTTTTGTTTTAAATTTAAAAGGTGAGATTTAACGAGCACAACACGTGATGGAGAACACAAGCTGGCAGAACATCTCAGCGCAAGGTTGGTTCTTAAACTGAAAAGAGAAAAATGACAAGTGACAGTTGACAGAAGTGACGTACCGACCACGGAAAGCAAAGACGCTAAAAACGAAGGACAGGTCGGGGTTGGGCCAAAATGACCTGACGTAAGGTCGGCTTCTGAATCGAGAATGAAAATGGCAACCAACAACTGACAGACATGAAAAATCGACTCAACAATATACGGACATTAAAAACAAAATGGCAGGTCTGGAAGCCAAGGAGCAGATCCTCTGACAAAGTTGTATCACGGTCCACTTGGATGGTGTGTGGGTTGGTGATCTGCTAGTTGACTATATAGGGCTGAAAAACTTGTGACGTCTGTATTGGAAACATTAAGTACGTTTTTGTTAGAACAATTGATATGTTTATAAATTTCTATCTCTTCAATGACACACTGTTCAATACCAAAATTGAAAGGATGCAGAATTGTTGCGTCATTTTCTTTGCTGAAAGGGTGACCTGACTCCCTCAAATGGCAACCAAAGATCGAAGTGTTGTTATTGGGTTGGTTTCTGCTTCTTAGGTGTTCAGTAATTCTCAAACCCAATGCTCTCCCTGTCCTGCCAACATAGATCGTGTTGCAATCGGGTTCACCACACTTCAAACAATATACACCTGACTTCTTGAGAACTGGACTTTGTTTTAAGTACACCTCTATTTACAATATGACATAGACAGGTTTGTTTTGGTGAGGCAAGTTCAAACTAGTCATATTAAGCGCCATTATCAGTTAAATCGCCCTACATGCAACGTGTAGGGCTTTAAGTATTTACACGCTCCCAACGGTAAAAGATATGAAATTGATTAAACGAGAAGGGAGTTGCACAATCTAGTAAAGAAAATGATTGTTTGGCGAAAAAAGTGACCTAATCTTTACGCTTCCTGAAATATGATAAAAGAACTTAATTTTTAGAATTTCTTATTTTCGTAACAACCTCTTGATTTCTGAAAATATGCAAATACGGTCTTAACTTTCTTAAAGCACTTTTATCAGTGGTATTTGAAAATGGTATCAAAACCAAGCTCCGACGTGTCGTTTTTTCAGAATCATCATCCACTTTGATTTTTCAAATGGTAGCCATATTGAATTGAAACATCATTATGACGGACTTGTTGAAATAATTTCGCTGATGTATCACATGATTAGTCCAAAGTAAAAATTAGCAACTTATATAATTTTTTGATTAAATTCAACCCAATGTCACCCTTTAATAAAAGAGGGTCGAGACTCAGACAAAAATATAGCACAATATTAGGGATTTCAGAAAGAGTTAAAAGAAGATAACATTGTAATAGAAATATTTTGAGATAACAGCCTTAAAAAATCGTCAACCGAAAAAGCGCTATGTGATGGCAAAAATAAGAAAATATAAAAATATTACCTCTATTGTATTTGAAAAAACCTTTCGAATATTTTTTTTCCGAAGCTCTAATTGACATAGTTACCGAGATATGAATGTCGCTCATCTCATTAATCACCCTGTATATCTCGGCTCCGATGCACTTTTGAAACCTTTTTTTGCCGCTATTACATAAATGAGATACTATCAAGAGATGCTAGTTTTATTTGTGACCGCTAAAAAAAGTGATCATCCCAAAACCCAATATAAAAAGACCATACTAACGGAGATGACTATTGTAAACGATGCCCGTGAACAAGCATATCCAGATCTAGATTTATTTGAAACTATATAGAATCGACTAGAACGTGTTAGCTTCATGAGATGGACAATTGAATCTGCAGTTCAACTAGCCGGGTAAAAAGCTAGCGTTTAACTAAGAAAAATCAACTTGATATCAGCAATTCCATGCGCAATTGTTTTTTTGACGTGAGAATCGAGGTGTTGAACAACTCTCCCCATTTGAACACATTGCAGCTCCAATAATAACGGAGCTAGCTAATCTAAACAATTTCCGTGAACATTCTCTATAGGGTCGTAACTCAGACAAAAAATATGGAACCAGGTTAGGGGTTTCAGGAAAAGTAAAAAGAAGATAACATTTAAATAGGAATATTTTGAGAAAACATCCTCCAAAGAGTTTTAAGCGAAAAAGCGCTATCTGGTTAGCAAAAATTAAAAAAACAAAAAATATTACATAAATTATATTTGAAAAAAATCTTTCGAATAGTTTTTTGCCGAAGATCTAGTTGCCGTAGTTACCGAAAGATGAATGTCGCTCACCTAATGAATCACCCTGTATATCTCGGCTTTCGAATTTTTTTTAACGTCATTACATATGATGTATGAGGTACTATCAGGGCATGCTAGTTTTATTGGTGGCCGCTAAAAAAGTGATCATCCCAAAACCCAATGTAAAATGAATATACCCTTGTGTTAATTATTTCAGAAATGGTTAGCATAAGTGCAGAAACTATTTTACATTTTTGTGGAAGAATTGAATGAAGAAATCAAATATAAGGAAAATACAGGGTGTCTCATTGAAAAAAATAGAATGAATATAAAAATTTCTACTTTCAAGACACCTGTATGTAACAACATTTTTACTGAAATCAGTTTCTCAAACCAAGAGCATTTTGTGGTAATTTTTTTAAATTACGTACCGTGGCCAAGTTATTGGCTGTCTAAATAAACTAGATAAAGTTGGAGCACCAAGAATTTATATATATATATATATATATATATATATATATATATATATATATATATATATATATATATATATATATATATATATATACAGCTTTCAATGGTATTAATTGAAAAAATTATATTTTAATCTGCGACCTCCTTGGCCGCGTTGGGAAGTCGACTGGAACTTCTCAGTTCGGAATTGGAGGACGGCGGTTCGAGACTCACCGGCAGAGGATGATTTTTTAATCACTTATATCGTTCAAATCGAACTAGGGTGGACGGTAGGTTAGTTTATATGAACAAAAAGGGCCAGCAGTGGCCTAATTTCCAGTGAATATCTTGCCTTTTACCTTTATATTTCAGTCTGATGTGTTTTTTTTATAAAATATAATTGCTAATACAATCTATCTTGCAAATTAAAAAAAGTCGTTCTATTGTGATTATTCATTTATAAGCGTTCATTGTAGTGTGACCTTTTTTCTCGGCAAAAAAAGTGTGCTATGAGTTTGTTTTTTTTTTGTTAGAAAAGAAAAAAGACGCTTTTATAATTTTAGCAATATATATTAACAGTAAGGTAATAAAATTCTGCACAAAATTCATAAGTTTGTTAGTAACTGTTCTTTCCCAAAAACCTAAAGTAAGTTGACTTTATTTATAGAGAAGGCATTTGCCAGCATAAAGATTACTCTTTTATTGCACCTTATTTTTGGGCTGTGAATTTGATAATAATATTGTTTCTTAAATAGCAGGACTTTTTTATATAATTCGATTATTCTCTTCTCCCTGGATCCAACGAAATCACATACTAGAAAAATAATAATTACCGCTCACAAGATACAGGATGTTTTGTGCCAAATTGAAAAAAATGAGTAGGTATCGTATGTAATTCATTTAGAACGTTGGATAAGTTGATCAAATAAGTCATTTATGACCCGTATCTAGGAGAAAACATATAATAATAATAATTAGGCTTATTTCGACCAAAAAGTTTCAGATGAAAAGCACGTACAGGAATCAGTGTTGCTGCAATTTTAAGTGAGTGCACACATTAATGAAATGATTGCCAATGAGTTTAAAGTTATCCCAGTGAATTTTCTTAGAAAAAATTCACGAATGGGGAGACCCCGACTTTTGAATTTTCAAAAAATTGTTCAAATGAGCGCGAACTAGGACCCCTAAAACCCATATCCGGGGTCTGTTTCAATTTTTATGCGTATATATATATATATATATATATATATATATATATATATATATATATATATATATATATATATATATATATATATATATATATATATATATATGTACGTATATATATATATATATATATATATATATATATATATATATATATATATATAATATATATATATATATATATATATATATATATATATATATATATATATATATATATATATATATATATATATATAGGTCGATTTGATCTTTGATAGTGCTACCGAAAATTCATTTCCCAATGGTGTATTCTGTAGAAGAAAGAGTTGAAATAATTACTCTTTTTTTTTTCAAAAACAATGACTGTGCCAACCGTACCGCAAATTTGTTTAATGAACGACATCCGAACATACATGTTAACAGATAATACATTTTGCAGTTAGTTGCAAAGTTTCGACAAACCGGTTCAGTAGCCAACAAAAAACGGGATCCTGAACGTGAATTTCCAGTTAGAAATGAGACTACTGAGATTGAAGTTTTAGGACAAATTGCTGCAGACCCAACTTCGAGCACGAGAAAATTGGCCACTGTTTCAAACATCAAAAGAAGAACCATTCAGCGAATATTGAAGCATCATAAATTACACCCGTATAAAATTCATCTTATACAACAACTGAATGAAGATGATTTTGATCGGCAGCTGGAGTTTTGTGAAGTTTCTGTTCAATACCTGTTTTTCATACGAGTGTAGGTTTTTATTAAACTCTACAGTCAATCGTCATAGTTGTCGTTATTGGGCAGATAATAATCCATGAAATTTTCACAAAGTCCACACACAAACTCTACAGAGATTGTGTGTCTGGACTGGCATTTTTAGAGACCGTTTAATCGGTCCAATTTTTCTTGATGGCAATTTGAGTGGCGAAACGTATTTGGAGTTACTAGAAAATATCGTTTACCCTCTAATAATTGACATTGTTGAAAATTATGATCGCTATCAAGAAAATCAATTAGTGTTTCAACAAGATGGAGCTCCTCCGCATTTTTCACAAGGTGTTAGGGTTTTTTTGAACAGAAGGTATTCAGAGCAATGTATTGGACGTATATGTGCTATTGACTGGCCCCTTAGATCACCGGATTTAACTCCTCTAGACTTATTTCCATGGGGCTGTTTAAAGAGTAGAATTTTCTCAACAGAACCGGAGTCTCTGGAGGAATTACGACGATGCATTGTTGAAGAATCCCGTTAAAAAACGCTACAAAAGTTCCAGAATGTCAGAGCTCGTTTTGAACAAAATTTGTACTTTTGTATGGAAGCTGGTGGTCAACAATTTGAACACTTGCTTAACTGAATAAACATTTTGGAACGTTTGGTTTTGTTTTTAAGTTTTTTAACGAAAAATTGACTAATTAGTGCATTTCTTATCACAATGAATGAAATACGTTCTTGCAACTCCAAGTGTGAATAATTTTTAAATAAGTTAATAAAACTCCAAAAAAAAAAAATATTGTGCTGAATTCAAAAAAGAAAGGGCTTTCAAATGATGTAACACTCGACCCATGTTTCCTATTAGAAATATAAGGGTTGTTATCACCACCCTTAAGGGGTTGATGTGACAAAGTTAAGTTTTATGTCAAAACATGTCCCCCTCAATATTAAAATGTGTTTCAGCGTTTCTTAAAATAAAATTTCTCTGGACGCAAATCGGTCTGTTTCGTTTTCAATGCGCCACCTGTAAATAAATGTATCACACGGATAACTCAAAAAATAATAGTCCGATTTTAATAAAATATGGCATGTCCCTTCCTTTTGTAGCAGGCTTGGATAAGTTCGTTAGCCAAGAAAATCTAATCAGGTTTTTCGGAAAAAATGTATCTCAAAAGACAGAAAAGTTATGGTGACTAAATTTGATACGTAGGCTTACGATATTAAAGGAAAACTATATATCAAAATTTATATTTCTATGTTACAAAAAAAAAGTTAAAAAAAAATTGGTGCCAGATCATTTGTATGAAAGTTCAATACCATAACGCAGTTGCCGCGTCCAGACTTTTTTTAAATCAGTATATACCGCGAAAATGGCTCGTTTAACTAAAAGGTGGAAAAATCTTATTAAAATAAAGTCGACGATTTCAGGATTTGAAGATAAAAGTTCACTAACAAAATTATTGATTTTGCTACAATATATATATATATATATATATATATATATATATATATATATATATATATATATATATATACATACAAACATACATACATACATATGCATTGTTTCACTATTTCATCTTAGTTATCATGCCTTCTTCGCTCATTGACAGCCGTCAACTATGTAAGGTAAGGAAGAAAAGTTTAATGAATGATAACCATTTAACTCTTTACAGGTTGATAAAAAGACAGGAATATTCTATAAAAAATGTATAATTATACCTAAGTAGTTCAGTTTTGAAAAATTTGCACAATAATATATTATGTAGGTGAAATTTTTAAAAAATATTATCCCTTTGTATAACATTTTATTGTATAATGTTGTGGCATTTATAAAAAAGATACAACAGTTTCATAAGCTTTACGGATTTAGCAATTAAGATTTGACACTGTCATGAATAATTATTATTTAAAAAAATGTCAAATTTATTACTAAAATACAAGTTCTACTAAAGTTGTATCTCTTATATGCGTTTTATGGGAAAAGTGTTAAAGCAGTTACTTCGGTGCGTTCTGTTTTAAGCTATTGGCAAAAATAAAAATATTAAAAATAATATTATAAGTTCAATGAAACAAGAGATATGTTATCTTTGCATCTGATTTAATGTATTTTTTTAATACACTTACAAATATTACGTTAATCATACTGTAAATTATTTCTAGCACATTTTAACATTCTTTGTTCACTTCAATCATATTTTGGTAACTAACTTGTTATTAAAGGTTCTATCGAAGTAATTAAGTTAAGACGGGTATATCTGACAGCCAATATAAATCCTTCTGTGGGCTAAGCAAAGGCTTTTAGTTGAGTGAATCACCGAAAATTGTTAGATGTACTTAAAAGCGTAGGTTTCAGATGGTTTGCACTACGTCTTGTGTGGGCTTATCTCGACGGTAAACAGCATTGCCCTGAGCGAAGTGGTGACAAGAGTACATTACAGACACTTAAGTGTGGTGTACCGCAGGGTATAGTATTTGGGCCATTATTAGTTACCATTTATATGAGAAGCATATTCGAACTGCAGATATGTGATAAAACTGTTGTTTCCTATTGTCACCGCAATATATCTTTTTAAGGACCTGACAGTTATTTTACTAACAAAGCTAGCCTCATCAGAGGATGAAAATTTAGAATTTTTCATCCTCTGATGACGATATCTTTGTTAGTAAAACGATCATCGGGTCTTTAAAATGATGTGTTGTGGTGACTTGGGTTCTCCAAGTATACATATTTATATAAGAAATTTACTTAATTTCAACTTTCAAATTAATTTTATTTAATTTCAATCAATTACAACCCAAAAAAATCCAAACAATAGGGTAGTTAACTTTTAGTTACAGAAACTATAAATATGATATAATAGAGTTGGATATTTAAGACTGAGAAATTATCAACAACAAACAGAAAAAAAAAACAGTAAATCAAATTATATGGCGGAAAGCACATGGATATTGCTATCTAATTCCATCGTTCAAAACATTTTTAAAATTCGTCTTCTGTGGCGCTTGACAACGGCTCCCTCATTTTTTCCTCACCTCAGCGCACGTTGGCAAAGCTTCTACCTTGTATGTTTCTTTTCCTACAGGAAAATAAAAAAGTCGCAGGAGGCAAGGGCGCGTAAATATGGGCGATGGGGCAGATGAGTCATGCGTACAGACAGGCTGGGTGAACAGGGGAGTTATCGTGGTAAAAAACCAGTCACCCGACTGCCACTAAATGATGGCTTTTCTGCCGCAAACTGTTGCAACAAACTCTAAATGTACAACTCCTCTCACACCGCAAAAACAAGTCAGCATTGTTCTGATCCTTGATTTCACTTGACAAGCTTTTTGGGTATATGGTGAACTTGGAGTCCTCCACTGGCTTGGTTTTTGCTTCGTTTTAGGGACGTAATCGTAGCACCATGTTTCGTCACCTGTGCTGACCTTGGAAAAAAAATTGAAATTAAAAGCACAACATGCTTCCACGCGACCTTGCTTTTGTTGAGCAGTTGAGGCACGAATTCAGCCTTTTTTTTCCCCAAATCTTTCATTAAAATATGTCAAACTAAACTCCAAGTCACTCCAAACATCTCTGCAACCTTCGCATTTTGTGAGGTTTAACAATTGTTCACAATTTGAAGTTTTACAGTTGGTTGACGAAATACTCAGGAGGCTTACAAATCCGTTGACTACTTGCGTATTAAATTTAATTAAATCCATGTGTATGTTTGAATAAAAATGAATCTCTTTTGTATTATGCCCGATATACCCAAGCTGTTGTTTCCAGAAAACAAACGGTTTTTACTATAGAACAAAAATTAACTCGAAATAAATACTTGTATTTCGACGATCTACTAAAGCACGAACTGTGCGAATAAGCTTAAAAATTGAGAACTATTAGAAGTCGAATGAATTGAGAGCTTGTAGGCAACACGAATGATTGAACTTGAAAGGTGAAAAACTCAGAGAGAACCCTGGATAAATTGCTAAAACTGAATTCTTGTAGAAGACTCGAAAGAAACGCAGTACAATCTTATAAGGAGCTTCACTGAAAGCCGGAGAACTCAGAGAGAGCTAAAGTGGATATCTATTAGAGAACTCCGAAGGAAATGCTTCGCGAGCTTGTAAGTAACTCGGAGGATTGAATTTGGAAGATGGGGAACTCGGAGGGAACTTTGAAGAAAGTGCGGAGATGAGATATGTGGTAAAACTCAAAGGAAATGCATCTAGAGCTTGTTAGTAACTAGAAAGAATGAACTTGGAAGATGTAGAACTCGAAGGGAACTCAGGGTAAATTGTGAAAATTGAATTATTGTAGAGAACTCAAAGTAAAATATATGCAGTGGGATATTTGAGAGAACATCACTGGAAGATGCAGAACATAGAGGGAACTCCATAGGAACTGCGAATTATGGAGATCTATTAGAGAACTCCGAAGAAACTGTAAAGATGAGATCTGTGAGAGAATTGAAGATGTTTGGTGAGAAGTCAAATTGTATGGATCTCAACTTTTATGGATCTTTCAGATGGTGCTTACGTTCACTAGAACTTGACGTAGCGTCGGTATTTGCAAAAAGTCCAACCGGTCAAAATATTACGAAATATTTAACTTAAACAAAATAATCTAACAGTAAATATGTAATGCTTGTCGATCAGTAATCACGTGGTAAATATATTCAAATGTTCTAACTGTATTTGATAATCGATATAAATGCGATTAGAAAGCAGTGGGGGTAGTTTACTCAGGAAAAAGGGTACCGGTAACTTGCAAAGATTAGGAATTCGCGAAAGAGATACCCAGGTAAAATGTTATCAATAAAAGCAGTATCAAGTAGAATATGAAGGTAGGGGCGTACCAGTGGTGTTTCTCCAACAAAAGCTTCGCTTTTTATGAATCGTTTCATTAAAAAGACAGCAGATATATCTAATATTTTAGGCCGATATCTCTATCGGTTTTTAAAATTTTTCGGAAAAAACGTTGCTGTTAGATAGCCCTGTAATTCAATAGAAAAAGACTTTCAGATTTGTATGAGAGTTTTTTCTCAAAATGGACCTATAAACACGACAGTCAATTTTCTTCACGTACTTAAAAACAAACATTGTAAAAGTGTTAAACTTATCAAAACATTTATTTGAACTGACTGCAAAATATAAATTATTGTGTGTATACATTTTATTTATGTATAAGTATTTTGTAGCGTACATAGAATCGCCGCTCGCATAAACTGAAACCATAATTTCCATTAAAGCGACTCGTAGAAAATTATTGATTTGACATTAAGCGTGACGGAAATTCTCAATTTTTCGATACTTGGAGTTAATGTGCTTACTTTGCAGGAGTGGAAACTATCAAATGAATATAAAACGCTAACATATATCATCCTTTTATATATTCTGTCCTGATTAAGCACGATAGGTTCGTATCAAAAGTCTAACACGTATTTTCTTTTGCAACTTTAACTTCGTTCAATGTGTCAATATATCATTAATCATTTTTACCAGAAAATAATATGCCTTATACAATTCACTTGATAATACCACCTGAAAAGATAGTTATTTTTTAATACTAAGATTCTATGACGTTCAAAATAACTTGTGCTTTGAGTGTGCTGCAAATCTAGATTAAACAAGGCAAAAAGCCGAATCACTTTTAGCTAAAAGTTTATCGACAGCTACCGATGAAGAATTTCTTTGTCGAAATACGTATCTAGCGCATAGCCCTCTGGTATTATTTTTGTGGTTTTTGAGGCGTTTATACCTTTTGTTTCAGTTTCCAGTCACAGTGTCAGACGTCAGCCTTTTATTAAACTAAGGTTTTTTTATTATTTCAACAACACACCACGAGGGCTTACAGCCTAAATACTATCGTACCGTGGGTGTCGATAAGGAGTAAAGAGGCAACTTGTTAATTCTGGACTTGAAGGTTTCGAGGTTCGGAGGAGAAGGAAAAACATGCGCCGGCAAGGAATTCCACAACTTGGAAGTCCACGGGACAAAAGAGCGGGCATAACAAGATGCTCTATGTCTGGTGACATGAACAGTAAAAGGGTGCATTCACTCTGTTTTCCTGGTAGATCTGTTGGGGGCAGCAGGTGGAGGAACTATGGAAGGAAGCTCCTCTGAGCAGCGCCCGTGCAGATATCTATAAAAGAGAGAGAGGTCACCAACGGCACGTCGGTGGGCAAGGGATGCCAGCCTTTGGGTGACGGTAGGGTCACCAATGATACGTATAGCTCTCTTCTTAATAGAGTACAGGATAGCGAGTGTAGAAGCGGCAGCAGCACCTCAGATGTGGGAGCAATAATCGAGGTTTGGTCTTATTTGCGAAGTCTATAAGGTATAGAGATTAGCTGGTAAAAAATATTTGCGAGCCCGGTAGAGGAAACCTAATTTCTTAGCAACCGCTTCTGCAATTGATGTGACATGTTGGTGCCAATTGAGATTTCGATCCACAGAAATGCCAACAAGCGAAAATGACTCATTACTTTGAATAACTTGGTTGTTTATTGTGATGGGTCTAGGGCTGGTGTATCTTTTATGAGAAAGAAAGCAAGACTGAGATTTGGTGGGGTTGAATTGTACAATATTTCTACTTCCCCAGTCTAATATTTTTTGAAGATCCGCGGATACAGAACCCTCCATGACTCTGCGATCCTCATCTAATTGGACCAAAGAGACAGGCTTAGAATATTGTATATTTGAGAGGAGGGTGCTGTCGTCCGCGTAACTGTGACCTGGGTTGGATGTGCTAGAGAGGAGGTCATTGATGTGGAGAAGAAACAAATAGGGGCTAAAGCTGAACCTTGAGGAACTCCTGCATTAATTGGATACAGTTTAGAGGAATGGCCATCCACAACAACAGAAATTCTCCTGTTGGAGAGGAAATTTGCTGTCCAGGTACAAAGTTTTGGTGGTAAGCCAAGAGTTTATTAAGCAGCGCTGCGTGCCAGACCTGGTCGAATGCTTTGGATATGTCTAAAGCGACAATCTGGGATTCACCGTGTAATTCGATAGACTTGTGCCGAGAATGGGTGACAAAGGAAAGGAGGTCGGCAGTTGATCTGCGCTGATGGAATCCATACTACCTGTCGTGGATTAGACTGTGTTTTTCAAGAAATTTCAGTAATTCGGTGTTTATATACTTTTCCATCTCTTTAGAGATGACTGAATGGAGAGAGATAGGCCTATAGTTCCTAGGAGGCGCTTTGGATCATTTCCTGGGGACGGGTTGTCCTCGAGCAGTTTTCCAGTTACTAGGGAATATACCTCTATTTTAAGATGTCTAAAATAGACGAGTCAGGACAGGAGCATGTTCTGGTGCGCATTTTTTGAGAACAATTGCTGGGATCTCGTCAAGGCCAGAGGCTTTCCTGGTATTAAGAGAAGAGAGCATCTGTCGTACCTTTTTAGTTTTCAAAATGACATCCGTCATTTTATTCGCGACATTGGGGACTATCGGTGGTTAAACATTTGTAGGTGGGTTGAGAGTAGAATTGCCGGCGAACAACGAGGCAAAAAGTTCAGCCTTGCCCAGGGCGGTAGAAGCAATTTCATCCCCTGAGACAAGAGGTGGGACCGTGCTCTTGCAGAAATTATTCCAAATAGTTTTAGCAAGAGTCCAGAAGTGTTTGCTGCCCTTGGAGCTTAAGAGGACTTTGTTTTTGATGCGGATATTAAACGAGTTTTTTGCCTCAGAAAGAATGCGGACATAGCGGTTTCTTGCGTCGTTAAATGCTTGACGGTTTTCTTGACAGGGATTGTGTAGAAGCGCTTTGTGAGCTTTGGCCTTTTCAAGTCTGGCCTTGTCACAAGATTTAGAGAACCAGAGCTTTTGAGTGGCTGAAGAGGTTTTCTGTGTACGTGGAATAAATAATTACATGCCAGCTTGGATAATTTCGGTGACGTTTTGTGAGATATCAGAGGGGTCAGGATGAGAGAAGCAGACAGACGCCTATGGAAATGAGAAAAAGTATCTCGCATTTCGTCCCAGTTCACGGAGTTGTAGTGCCAAAAGATACGCGGGTGTGATGACTGTGTGACCCTGGGTTGCATTGCGCAAGAAGCGGTGACCATACCATGATCTGCGCGACCGAGGGGGGCGGTGACCTTGTAGCATTCAGGATTTGTAGTAGGCAGGAGATCCAAGGGATTTGAGCTGTGTGTTGGTATGCGAGGAAAGTAAGTAGGTTGCTGAACCATATTGGCTAAAAAGTTGCTGACTGCAAAGGCATCCGCTGCTCTCCCTTGTGGATCGGTTTTTGAAGATCCTAGCCATTCCTTATTATGGACATTGAAGTCACCAAGAATAGTGACTTGGGAGGAAGGATATTCAGAAATCAGATGGTCGGTTTTTTCAGAAAGGTAGTCAAAGTGCTGGACAAAGTTGTTGTCAGAAGGTGACCGGTAAATGCAAAGATGAATTTAGTTGCAGCCCTGAGAGAGAGTTTTATCCAAAGTATGTATTTTTTTCCAGCTTCTAAATTGGGGAGTCTGGTGCAGGGTAGATAGCTACGGACGCATGCGCACACGCCTCCATGCAATCTAAAGGAAATAAGGAGCTAAACCCCGGGAAATTAAGGTGATTAGTGGCTGTTTTGGCACTGATTTGGGTTTCGGTGAGGAAGAGGACTTGGGGCCTATTAGCCTAGAAAAAATGGTGGACGGAGTTCACATTAGAATTTAGCCCACACATATTGGAGAAGTATATGTTAGATCTTGAAGTTGGCGCCCTCGTACACTTCTCTCCCGGAGATCCGAATGGAGGGGTATTTTACCTCCGGAATGTTTTGCATAAGGAGGAGCCATCATCATTACTGCTTATAAGGGAAACCGACTCATATACCAGAACCGGAAACGTCCGTTGGGACTTTGATGCATGGGGTGGTACCTCTTCGGACGTGAAAAACCTTTACTATCACGTAAAGGAAAATTCCACTACCACCTGCAAAGAGAAGGAGCGAGACTTTAGTAGACCATCAGCCCTTTGCGTTATTCCCATTGCCGACAGTCACGCCAGGGGTGGCACGTGGAGCCAGCCTCTAGGAGTCCAATAGTTAGGTTAGGTTTGTATGTGAGTGGGCCATATCGGCCCTCCACCGCGACCTTAAGGTCTATTGTGGCCTACGCCTAAAGTCTATATTTCGCCCAACAAATCCAGACTCCTGCAGAGGTCGATAATCTTTGTGGGCGAAAGTTGATGCAGGTCTTCTGGAGCAAGCTTTACCTTGCCAAAGAGCAGGTATCTAGTCCTGTCCGCTGCCGGACAGTAACACAGCACGTGCTCTGTTGTTTCTTCATTCTCCATGCACAGCCGGCACTCGGTCTCCTGACCGACCCCAATACGGTGCATGTGGTGCCGCAAGCGGCAGTGTCCTATATACAGGCCGACTAGAGTACTCAGTTGTTGTCTGTTCAACTCTAGAAGCTTTTTAGCCCTTGACTCAGACAGGCCATTTATGAAGGCCTTAGAGTGGGCTAACCCTGGAAGAGTTTGCCAATATTGGAGTCCAATAGCTAAGTCACGCGTCGATCAATCAAGAAGGCGACCAGAGCACGACCAGGCTAAGGGACTACACCCCCCGGGTCAATTATGTATAAAAATAACTAGGTATAAGTACACGATATGACAACAATTATTATAAGATACCAAATTTTAGTATAATATATTAGTATTTATCACAATCCAAAGGACATGTCGCCCTATCATCGCAACTATGATTATCTGTCTCCACCAAATCTCTTTATTCCATTATAACTTGCACACTTTATAAGTTATGCAGGTTTTCCAAAAATGTTTCCTTTGATTTACCTCTTTTTTCTTCATGTATGTGTCGTTAATTTTGTTAAAAAATTTTTAGGACTCAGGATATGACGAATCAATTTTGCCTTCCTCTTTTCAATTTCTCTCAGCAAGCACAATTCTTTTGTCACATGCTTTGGTACACTTGTATCTATTTTAATATTTATTGCATTTTAAATAAAACTGAAAATACATATGTCAGTTTAATTAGACATTTAAACCAAAAAAGAATTGTGTCTTTCAAAACCACATAACAAAACTTCCGTTGAAGAGGTCAATAATACTGAAACTTTCAGATTGAATTTACGACCAATGGAATTTGACAATTGGACCAAAGTCACCAGGAAAGAAAATTCAAAAAGAAAAAAAAAAGGTTAAAGTAATTAATATTATCATGGGCTTAAATCTCAAAAGTTCTGTGACACCTATTAGATTCTTTTAGTGTAGCAGTAAAGATGGCAATATACACGCTATTCTATAGCCAAGGCATATATGTAGATTTATATACAGAGTGTCCACCTAGTCTGGGGTTGGAAGATATATCTATTATTTTCAACGGTATAAAATAATTCAAAGATTAGGTGCCCTTTTGTCTTAAGCTCTACCAAACTAAAATAATGCATGTGTGTATACAGAATGTCCCAAATTCCTTGTACCGACATCAACTTTATTTTTTAAATGACAGCCCCTACTATTTATGGTATTTTCAGATTCAATATTCTAAAAACTTGTTTTATGGTCCTAATGGTTTACATCACAATTTCAATGTTGGAGTATTAAATGCGGGATTAAATGTTGTTCATAGTAGCCTTTCATAGAAAGACTTGATGGAATAATTGTGATGCACGAAATTAAAAGTAAAGTCGGGAATATTACTACTTAATCGAGTGAAAAAAACACTCACATAAATTGAATGATCACTTACCACTTTGGTTAAATGTGCGGGAGCACCATCCTGCTGAAACTAGTGTTTTCAAAAATTTAGATAGGAGGATCACTTTGCAAATGCATTATACTCTCTTGCAAGTACGACAGATACGTTTCACCAGTTAGGATTCCATCGGAAAATATGGCCCTATAAGATAATAAGTGTCCATATATTCCGGCTCAAACTACTTCACTTTAGATCAATATGGGTGGTCTATTGCTCTTGATATTTTGGTATTCCTGTCAGCATAGTGCTGAACATCTTTTGTTGCACTGACAGTGTTTGAAAATGATGACTTATCAGAGGATTAAACGTTATCAACAAACTCATAGTGCTCCTTCATTTTATTTGTAACCTAGTTACAAAATTAAAGCATAGCTTGATGAACTGTCAAAGTTTGGTGATGAGTGCAACGATAGGGATGGGAATTTGTTCTTCTTTGAGACCTTGTTTACCAAACTTCGTGACGCAGTCTTATTTTCACCTATGTCTCTAACACGAATACTAGGATTTTCTATCATATTACCCAATTTTTTTTATTAGAGTATTCTCGATACTGACCTTATGAAGTCTACCTGTCTTCTCATAGAGAACACCCGCAGTACTGTCAAACCTCTCTCTTAATCTCCAAAAACATTCTGGACGAGTATATTTCTCCAGGAATGAGTGGCGTGATAAATACGTGAGGCGAATAAACAATTACGTTTACTTTCACCCAGACAGTACATCATGTTCTTTAGCTCAGTTTGCGAATAATTCATCTTGCACACCTACTTCAACAAGATTAACGATGCACCTATCAGGAAGTTTTGGGACATTCTGACACATTATGGAAACAGATAACGTCTAACTATCGTATTATGAAAAAATGGTAATAGTTTTGAAACCGTAGATTTAATTGAATGTTGATAAAAATACAGGAAGTTTTATTTGGAATAAGCGAGTTTTAAAACTTTGAATTTCTTCCAGAAAAACATAAATTACATAACACCCAATATAAGTTTCGTCGTGTTTCACCTCACATTTTGATCGGGCCACTATCTGATACGAATTCCTCAGAAAACTAACACAATACAGGACTTTATAAAGCTACAATTGATGTAAGGCTAGATGTATTCTCACCATAATTAGAAACGCAAATCGGTTTCGCGCAACTGGTCTGCGTTTCTAATTATGGTGAGAATACATTTAGCCTTAAATACATTGTCCGAGTATTAGGGAATAAATAGTCCAGTGCTGATAATTTGCAAAAATTGTTGGTTGGTTGTACATAGTCTCTATTTAAAACAGTTTGTGTTAATTGGAGCTGTCGTGACAACATACTACCTGATTTCGCACCGATATGACAAATCTGTAGTACAACTTACAATGTGCTACAATTGATACTTTTGTAGAGCAATGAAAATTATGTATTTTTCAGACGACTTCTCTAATAACTTAAAAACTATTGGGATTTCGAAGAAAACCTTTATGCCAGCATATCCTTAATTTCTTCCCTGAAATCTGAAAATGTCATAAAAAGTAGGGGCTGCGTTTAAAAAAAATTAAGTTGATGTTGGTACAAGAAATTTGGGACACCTGTGTACAGCGTGGCCAAATTCGAGCCTCATCAAACTGTAAGAGATACAACGTCGGTTAAATTATGGCAAAGTTGCGTAATTTGATGCTCAGCAAAATGCGGTTTAGAACATTAGAAAATTCCGAATACTTCCGGTGATAGTCGGAAAAAAACAAAAACTTATAAAATATGTTTTATTTTTTTCTGGCGTTATTTGAAAAGGTATAACAAAATGAATCACACTTTTCCTCTCCTACAAGATGGCATTTTCAAATTTGAAATCCGATGTTTAGTCTTTCAGAAACCATCATCAACTCAATTTTTTCAAATACAGCCCTGGATTTTTTATTTCATATTTTGTTACCCCTAGGACTACCTCAAAACAATGCCTCATCACAACTTTTGAATTTCAAACGTTTTGATATTAATAAATGACATTTTCAGTATTTCTTGAAAATATTTAATAAGACTGCTTTTGAAACAAAATATTTCTTCAATGATATAATTTGATTAGGTAGGTAAAGATAAACCCGAATTTATGATTATAAGTCAAATATTTTAAGTTCAATCCAATGCAATGCAATGCAGTCCAAAGGTAACAAAATATGAAATAAAAAATCCAGGGCCGTATTTGAAAAAATTGAGTTGATGATGGTTTCTGAAAGACGAATCATCGGAATGCAAATTTGAAAATCTCATCTTGTAGAAGAGGAAAAGTGACCTGAAAGTGTGATTAATTTTGTTATATCTTTTTAAATAACGCCAGAAAAAAATAAAACAGATTTTATGAGTTTTCTGTTTTTTACGATTATCACCGGAAGTACCTATTCAGAATTTTCTAATTTTCTAAACTGCATTTTGCTAAACATCAAATTACGCAACTTTTCCATAATTTAACCGACGTTGTATCTCTTACAGTTTCCGAGATCCCAATGATGAGGCTCGAATTTGAGCCACCCTGTACACGTCAATATTTTAGTTTTCAGAGGTTAAGAAATGAAGAGCACCTAACCTTTGATTTTTTTCTATATCGTCTAAAACAAGCCAGATGTCTTTCACCCCCACACTAAGTGGACAGCCTGTGATATCAGTTCAACCCGAGGACCAAGTATTTTTAACAATGATGACCGCAAAAGCCTTTTGAAGCATATATTAATATATAAAACATTGTGTCGTATTCTCAGTTTCTGCCCTTAAAAAGAGAAATTGCGCAGCAGCAGGCACCATGCGGTACGAAGTCTAATTGCTCAAATCGTTCAAGAAAAACCCTTATGAGTGTTTGGGGGACTCTTACGATATGCTGAAGGAGAAATAACAAGCCGTATTGACATATTAGCTGATTGTCAAAAATCTATATTCTCGACCCAACATCAGAAGAGAAGACGATAAAAATCAACTATAAACAGTTAAGGACGGAAAAACGAAAATATTCTGGTCAGTTGCAGGACATTTTATTGTGGTAAAATATTAAAGTTTTTGGATAGTTTATTGGTGCCAGGGATGATTTTCCTCTTTTCGTTTAGAATTCCGTTTAAAAAAATTATCGCGAGGAGAATATTCTAAATTCTATATGTTTTTTGACAATATTTTATGCACCACGTTAATACTGAAGCGCCATTTAAATAATATTTATTTTCAAAATGGATGTTTTAGCTTAAGATCTATTTTATATGTTTTGTTTATTTGCCTAATTTTGTTTTAAAAACTTAGCTTTTGTATAATATCCTCTGCACTTTGTGCAGGCAACCTGTTGAAAGGCGGTTATTTTATTTGTTGAATAATGTATATATATATATATATATATATATATATATATATATATATATATATATATATATATATATATATACAATTTAGCAAATAATCTGATTTTTGTTCTAAAGTAAAAAAATTAAAACCAGAAAACAACTTTCTTATGTTGTATAAAATGTCCACAAATTAAATCTATATGTTTACTTGCACCAACTTATACTTAACTGAACTATTTAGAATAATTATATAAGTTATTTGATATTGTAAAATACATCTCTAACTTAGGAATATTCCTTAATTGTTATAATATAATTAAATTGTTTGAAATTCACAAAAGTTGTTTTAGAGTGTTATTTTAGTAAACCACAGATAGATGATTTTTGCTGGTAAATTTTCCTTTGAATGCACAGACAAATCCCTCGGCCCCGGACCCCCGTTTCCACTTCGGCATGACATTTACGGAAGTGAATGTATAAAAACATAAATAACATTAAGGTCTGCTCTACAATAAATAGGTTAAATTGACTTTTTAGTACAATGTTCATAAGTCTGTCCCACCATTATGTGAACAAACAAATAAGTTGTTTATAGGTTGAAAACATAAATAAATACTGCTTTAATTCTCGACAGAAGGCATAAAATAACAATGAAGATAAAGCTAGTCATGTATGCAATACGCAATGCTAATAAAACTGTTATCTAATTTAAGTAGTGTTGATTAATAAGCATTTATATTTTAAATTTCTCAGATTAAAATGTTATAAAATATTTTCTGTTTTAGTATTAGCCAAGGAGTTAGCATTCCACTGATACTATTAAGGCAATATGTTAGAAAATGAATCATGGCGATAACAACAGAAGGAGTTAGTCACACATCTTTTTATTTCATGGTATCCACATTAATATGCTTTTTGATGCTTACTTTGATATCATTTCTATTGGGCCCCTCAAAATATTAACACTGGTATTACCTGTCAAGATATGTATATAATAGAAAAGTCTACCTTTTGTGTTGGTTGCAAAAATTAGATCACAACAAAACCATAGTTTGCTCGAAGTGTACTCCTAAAGTAAATAAAGATGACCACAACTTTCAACCTCCTTAAGTTTTTTTGTTTTGTATTAGAAAAAAATTGTGAAGGATTTGCTTTCGAATTTAATCAATATTATTTTTAAAAACTAACTAGGGATCGCATTTTTGATAAATACATACTAAACATGTTTTGAAACAAAACACCTCATACATCATTAGTTGTTCTAGTTTTTTTCTAATTGTCCTAATACATGTATGTTATTTGCTTCAAGCGTTTGCAAGTTATTTGAAGTTTCATCAGAGAATTTGGTCTAAATTAAGCAACGGCAGCCATTTTGCGTCAACAAAATACACGAAAAGGCAGTTTTTTAAGGCACAGCTTCCATACATTTTTTTTGTTTTCGTATTATACATTCACATGCAAAGTATAAGACGTTCCCTAATAGTTTCTAAATTTTGTAAGTAATATTTTACAAAACAATACAAAGGATTTTGTAACTAAGAAACGTTTATTCTTTTGTCACTACAAAATGGGGACGATGTAATTTGCTGACCAAAATAAATGTTGCCGACCGAGGCTTTAATCTTTAAGGATTTCTTTGATATTTCATATTTTGTATCCTAATGTTGATGTCTTTCTGCTACCGACGTTTCACAAAAAAATCTTAATATTTAAGGGTAGTTTACTCTTGATGTTTTTTCGTTTTTTAGTGCGACCAGAGAAAGTGTAAATGTGACCAAGCTATAAATTTACACATAATCACTGCTGGCAACTGTCTTTCTGCTACCAAAGTTTCACAAAAAAATATTCATATTTAAGGGTAGTTAACTCTTGGAGTTTTTTCGTTTTTTAGTGCGACCAGAGAAAGTATGAATGCGACCAAGCTATAAATTTACACAGAATCACTGCTGGCTACTGTCTTTCCGCTACCAAAGTTTCACAAAAAAATATTCATATTTAAGGGTAGTTTACTCTTGAGGTTTTTTAAATTTTTAGTGCGACCAGAAAAAGTATGAATGCGACCAAGCTTTAAATTCACACAGAATCACTGCTGGTAACTGTCTTTCCGAAACCTAAATTTCACAAAAAAATATTCATATTTAAGGGTAGTTTACTCTTGAGGTTTTTTCATTTTTTAGTGCGACCAGAAAAAGTATTAATGCGACCAAGCTTTAAATTTACACAGAATCACTGCTGGCTACTGTCTTTCCGCTACCAAAGTTTCACAAAAAAATATTCATATTTAAGGGTAGTTTACTCTTGAAGTTTTTTAATTTTTTAGTGCGACCAGAAAAAGTATCAATGCGACCAACCTATAAATTTAGAGAGAATCACTGCTGCTAACTGTCTTTCCGATACCAAAGTGTCACAAAAAATATTCATATTTAAGGGTAGTTTACTCTTGAGGTTTTTTCGTTTTTTAGTCCGACCAGAGAAAGTGTAAATGCGACCAAGCTATAAATTTACACAGAATCACTGCTGGCTACTGTATTTCCGCTACCAAAGTCTCACAAAAAAAATATTCATATTTAAGGGTAGTTTACTCTTGAAGTTTTTTAATTTTTTAGTGCGACCAGAAAAAGTATGAATGCGACCAACCTATAAATTTACAGAGAATCACTGCTGCTAACTCTTTTTCCGATACCAAAGTTTCACAAAAAAATATTCATATTTAAGGGTAGTTGACTCTTGAGGTTTTTTCGTTTTTTAGTGCGACCAGAGAAAGTATGAATGCGACCAAGCTATAAATTTACACAAAATCACTGCTGGCTACTGTCTTTCCACTACCAAAGTTTCACAAAAAAATATTCATATTTAAGGGTAGTTTACTCTTGAGGTTTTTTCGTTTTTTAGTGCGACCAGAGAAAATGTGAATGCGACCAAGCTATAAATTTACACAGAATCACTGCTCGTAACTGTCTTTCCACTACCAAAGTTTCACAAAAAAATATTCATATTTAAGGGTAGTTTACTCTTGAGGTTTTTTCGTTTTTTAGTGCGACCAGAGAAAATGTGAATGCGACCAAGCTATAAATTTACACAGAATCACTGCTCGTAACTGTCTTTCCGCTACCAAAGTTTCACTAAAAAATCTTCATATTTAAGGGTTGTTTACTCTTGAGGTTTTTTCGTTTTTTAGTGCGACCAGAGAAAATGTGAATGCGACCAAGCTATAAATTTACACAGAATCACTGCTGGTAACTGTCTTTCCGCTACCAAAGTTTCACAAAAAAATATTCATATTTAAGGGTAGTTTATTCTTGAAGTTTTTTCATTTTTTAGTGCGACCAGAGAAAATGTGAATGCGACCACGCTCTAAATTTACACAGAATCACTGCTGGCAACTGTTTTTCCGCTACCAAACTTTCACAAAAATATATTCATATTTAAGGGTAGTTTACTCTTGGGGTTTTTTCGTTTTTTAGGGCGACCAGAGAAAGTGTGGATGCGACCAAGCTATAAATTTACATAGAATCAGTGCTGCTAACTGTCTTTCTGCTACCAAAGTGTCACAAAAAAATATTTATATTTAAGGGTTGTTTACTCTTGAGGTTTTTTCGTTTTTTAATGCGACCAGAGAAACTATTAATGCGACCAAGCTATAAATTTACAAAGAATCACTGCTGGCTACTGTCTTTCCGCTACCAAAGTTTAACAAAAATATATTCATATTTAAGGGTAGTTTACTCTTGGGGTTTTTTCGTTTTTTAGTGCGACCAGAGAAAGTATGAATGCGACCAAGCTATAAATTTACACAAAATCATTGCTGGTAACTGTATTTTTTCTGCCAAAGTTTCACAAAAAAATATTCATATTTAAGGGTAGTTTACTCTTGAGGTTTTTTGGTTTTTTAGTGCGACCAGAAAAAGTATGAATGCGACCAAGCTATAAATTTACACACAATCACTGCTGCCAACTGTCTTTCCGATACCAAAGTTTCACAAAAAAATATTCATATTTAAGGGTACTTTACTCTTGAAGTTTTTTAATTTTTTAGCGCGACCAGAAAAAGTATGAATGCGACCAAGCTATAAATTTACAGAGAATCACTGCTGCTAACTGTATTTCCGCTACCAAAGTTTCACCAAAAAACAGTCATATTTAAGGGTAGTTTCTGCCAAAGTTTCACAAAAAAATATTCATATTTAAGGGTAGTTTACTCTTGAGGTTTTTTGGTTTTTTAGTGCGACCAGAAAAAGTATGAATGCGACCAAGCTATAAATTTACACACAATCACTGCTGCCAACTGTCTTTCCGATACCAAAGTTTCACAAAAAAAATATTCATATTTAAGGGTAGTTTACTCTTGAAGTTTTTTAATTTTTTAGCGCGACCAGAAAAAGTATGAATGCGACCAAGCTATAAATTTACAGAGAATCACTGCTGCTAACTGTATTTCCGCTACCAAAGTTTCACCAAAAAACAGTCATATTTAAGGGTAGTTTACTCTTGGGGTTTTTTCGTTTTTTAGTGCGACCAGAGAAAATATGAATGCGACCAAGCTATAAATTTACACAGAATCACTGCTGGCAACTGTCTTTCCGCTACCAAAGTTTCACAAAAGTATATTCATATTTAAGGGTAGTTTACTCTTGAGGTTTTTTCGTTTTTTAGTGCGAGCAGAGAAAGTATGAATGCGACCAAGCTATAAATTTACACAAAATCACTGCTGGCTACTGTCTTTCCACTACCAAAGTTTCACAAAAAAATATTCATATTTAAGGGTAGTTTACTCTTGAGGTTTTTACGTTTTTTAGTGCGACCAGAGAAAATGTGAATGCGACCAAGCTATAAATTTACACAAAATCACTGCTCGTAACTGTCTTTCCACTACCAAAGTTTCACAAAAAAATATTCATATTTAAGGGTAGTTTACTCTTGAGGTTTTTTCGTTTTTTAGTGCGACCAGAGAAAATGTGAATGCGACTAAGCTATAAATTTACACAGAATCACTGCTGGTAACTGTATTTCCGCTACCAAAGTTTCACAAAAGAATATTCATATTTAGGGGTAGTTTATTCTTGAAGTTTTTTCATTTTTTAGTGCGACCAGAAAAAGTATCAATGCGACCAAGCTATAAACTTACACAGAATCACTGCTGGTAACTGTCTTCTTGCTGCCAAATTTTCACTAAAAAATCTTCATATTTAAGGGTTGTTTACTCTTGAGGTTTTTTCGTTTTTTAGTGCGACCAGAGAAAATGTGAATGCGACCAAGCTATAAATTTACACATAATCACTGCTCGTAACTGTCTTTCCACTACCAAAGTTTCACAAAAAAATATTCATATTTAAGGGTAGTTTACTCTTGAGGTTTTTTCGTTTTTTAGTGCGACCAGAGAAAGTATGAATGCGACCAAGCTATAAATTTACAGAGAATCACTGCTGCTAACTGCCTTTCTGATAGCAAAGTTTCACAAAAAAAATTTCATATTTAAGGGTAGTTTACTCTTAAGGTTTTTTCGTTTTATAGTGCGACCAGAGAAAGTATGAATGCGAGCAAGCTATAAATTGACACAGAATCACTGCTGGTAACTGTTTTTCTGCTACCAAAGTTTCACTAAAAAATCTTCATATTTAAGGGTTGTTTACTCTTGAGGTTTTTTCATTTTTTAGTGCGACCAGAGAAAATGTGAATGCGACCACGCTCTAAATTTACGCAGAATCACTGCTGGCAACTGTCTTTCCGCTGCCAAAGTTTCACAAAAAAATATTCATATTTAAGGGTAGTTTAATCTTGAGGTTTGTTCGTTTTTTAGTGCGACCAGAGAAAGTATGAACGTGACCAAGCTATAAATTGACACAGAATCACTGCTGCCAACTGTCTTTCCGCTGCCAAAGTTTCACAAAAAAATATTTATATTTAAGGGTAGTTTACTCTTGGGGTTTTTTCGTTTTTTAGTGCGACCAGAGAAAGTATGAATGCGACCAAGCTATAAATTTACACGGAATCACTGCTGGTCGCACTAAAAAACGAAAAAACCTCAAGAGTAAACAACCCTCAAATATAAATATTTTTTTGTGACACTTTGGTAGCAGAAAGACAGTTACCAGCAGTAACTCTGTGTAAATTTATAGCTTGGTCGCATTCACATTTTCTCTGGTCGCACTGAAAAACGAAAAAACCTCAAGAGTAAACTACCCTTAAATATGAATTTTTTTTTTGTGAACCTTTGGTATCAGAAAGACAGTTAGCAGCACTGATTCTATGTAAATTTATAGCTTGGTCGCATCCACACTTTCTCTGGTCGCCCTAAAAAACGAAAAAACCCCAAGAGTAAACTACCCTTAAATATGAATATTTTTTGTGAAACTTTGGTAGCGGAAAGACAGTTACCAGCAGTGATTCTGTGTGAATTTATAGCTTGGTCGCATTCATACTTTCTCTGGTCGCACTAAAAAACGAAATAACCTCAATAGTAAACTACCCTTAAATATGAATATTTTTCTGTGAAACTTTGGCAGCAAGAAGACTGTTACAGGCAGTGATTCTGTGTAAGCTTATAGCTTGGTCGCATTGATACTTTTTCTGGTCGCACTAAAAAAATGAAAAAACTTCAAGAATAAACTACCCCTAAATATGAATATTCTTTTGTGAAACTTTGGTAGCGGAAATACAGTTACCAGCAGTGATTCTGTGTGAATTTATAACTTGGTCGCATTCACATTTTCTCTGGTCGCACTAAAAAACGAATAAACCTTAAGAGTGAACAACCCTTAAATATAAATATTTTTTTGTGAAACTTTGGTAGCGGAAAGACAGTAGCCAGCACTGATTATGTGTAAATTTTTAGCTTGGTCGCATTGATACTTTTTCTGGTCGCACTAAAAAATGAAAAAACTTCAAGAATAAACTACCCCTAAATATGAATATTTCTTTGTGAAACTTTGGTAGCGGAAATACAGTAGCCAGCAGTGATTTTGTGTAAATTTATAGCTTGGTCGCATTCATACTTTCTCTGGTCGCACTAAAAAACGAAAAAACCTCAATAGTAAACTACCCTTAAATATAAATATTTTTTTGTGAAACTTTGGCAGCAAGAAGACTGTTACTGGCAGTGATTCTGTGTAAGTTTATAGCTTGGTCGCATTCATACTTTCTCTGGTCGCACTAAAAAACGAAAAAAACCTCAAGAGTAAACTACCCTTAAATATGAATATTTTTTGTGAAACTTTGGTAGCGGAAAGACAGTTACTAGCAGTGATTCTGTGTAAATTTATAGCTTGGTCGCATTCACATTTTCTCTGGTCGCACTAAAAAATGAAAAAACCTCAAGAGTAAACCACCCTTAAATATGAATATTTTTTTGTGAAACTTTGGTAGCAGAAAGACAGTGGCCAGCAGTGATTCTGTGTAAATTTATAGCTTGGTCGCATTCATACTTTCTCTGGTCGCACTAAAAAACAAAAAACCTCACGAGTAAACTACCCTTAAATATGAATATTTTTTTGTGAAACTTTGGTTTTTTTTTTTTTTTTTTTTTTTTTTTTTTTTTTTTTTTTTTTTCTATGGTGGAGGTGAATGCATTTACGCAGACCAGTCCCTGGTTCTTCCACAATCAGTCGCCAGCTGGTACTGTGGGACTCCCCTTCCCTCCAGGTCAGGACTACCCACTAAACACCCCCATATTCATAGAGATGTGACGGAATCACCCTTAGGTATTGCTTCATCACACCCTACTCCATGTTGTTTTTTCCTTTTCTCTTCCCTTTTTTTTTTCTCTGATTTCCCTTATTCCCTTTGTTCGGCTTCCTTAAGTATTAAGATTTCCCTAATGAGTTTGGCAATAGCCTCCCACTTCGCTGGTGCTTCAAGCATGTGATCTATAATGTTTCTGGTTGTCAAACTACCTCCAATTTCTATTGCAGTCCTCTCTCTCACCTCGGTCCATCTGCTACACTCCAAAATTGTATGCCCGGCAGAGTCTTCTTCTCCACAGTAGTAGCATCTGTCGCTTTCTACGATCTTCATTTTATTCAGGTATTTTCCGAATCTACCGTGGCCAGTTAAAAATTGCGTTAAGTGATAGTTCACCTCGCCATGTTTCCGTGTTAACCAGGGTACTATTTCTGGAATGAGTTCCTTGGTCCACTGAGCGGTCCTGGTTTCCTCGCTCCATTCTGCCTGCCACTCTGCCAGTGTCGTCAGTCGTGCCCTTGTTCTCTGCCCTTGTCTATTTTCGTTCTTTTCATATGACCGTTCCCTGATCAGTAGGTGAATAGGTATCACCCCTGCCACCACTTGCACTGCTTTTGTAGATACTGTCCTATATGAGGAGGATATTCTAATTGCCGCTTTTCGCTGCACACTTTCCAAAATGCGTCTGTATCTTGCCATCTCCGCCCAGTCCTTCCAAACAGGTGCTCCATAGAGAATAATAGAATTCACCACACTGCAGAGGATTCTTCTACTACTCGCCCTTGGGCCGCCAATATTAGGCATTAGTCGACTCAGGGCTGCTGCAACTTTCTCAGCTTTCTGTGCTACTTCTCGAATGTGCTTACTCATGCTCATATTATGCCCCAGCTGAATCCCAAGGTACCTCAGAGATCTACTGGAGTTGATGTTCTTTCCTCCTATGTTGACTTCAATCGTCTTTACGGTTCTCCTTCCATTTAGGATTATGATCTCTGTTTTCTGCGGGGCTAGCTAAAGGCCTTTTTTGTGCATCCAAATCTCTACCAGGCCAACAGTCCATGTTATCTTTTCCTCTATCTCTACCTTATCTTTCCCACAAACAGCCAGCGCCAAATCGTCGGCATACCCAACGATAGTTGTGCCGTCTGGCACCGGGAGCTTCAGGACGTCGTCATAATAGAGGTTCCACAGGGTAGGCCCCAGTACAGAACCTTGGGGTACACCACTTGTGATACTCATCGTGTGTGTTCCAATCAGTATTATCCTGTTTTCCAGGTAGCTGCACAGTAATTTTATCAGGTACAGTGGGATCTTCCGTCTTTCCAGTTCACCGACTACCCCTTCCCATGGGACGGTGTTGAAGGCATTCCTCACATCCAACGTAACAAGAGCCATATAGCTACTTGTATTCTTCGAGTCCTTTACGATCCCACTTACCTTCTGTATAGCATCTAGTGTAGAATGTCCCTTTCTGAAGCCATACTGTGTGGGTGCAAATCCCCCTCTCTGCTCTATTTCATTCAGCAATCTCCCGTTTAGGATTTGCTCAAAAAGTTTGGCATCCGAGTCAATGAGACTGAGTGGGCGATATGACTTTCCTCCAGCCTTCTCTATCAGAATTAGCCTAGCTGTCTTCCATTCCTCGGGAAAAGTACCTTCCTTTAACAGCTTATTGTAGATCTGAGTGAGTAGTTCAGGTCTTTCTGTTGCCAACAACTTAATCACATCCGAGGGGACTCCATCTGGGCCTGCAGCTTTCCCTGCTTTCATCCTACGTCCAGCTTCTCTAACCTCTTCCTCACTACACATTTTAATATTTTCAGGTGTTAATTCGATACTAGGCCACCTCTTAATTATATGTTTTGGAAATAGCTTTCTTGCTATCTGCACCTGTTCGTCCTCTGTGCATGTATTTACTGGGTGCATCCGGAGTTTGCCTAGGACTATCTGATATCCTTTGCCCCATATATCCTCATCAATCTCCTTGCACAGGAGTTTCCAAGCCTGCAGTTTTGAATTTGCAATCGCTTTTTTCAGTTCATTGCGGCATTGGTTATATTGGGCGCGCAGTTGGTGTTTTGAGGCCTCGTCAATATTACTTCTTCTATTGGCTCTCGTCACCTCTCTCTTTGCTTTTAGACTCTTTTTTCTTAACTCTGAGATTTCTGAGTTCCACCAATAAGCACCTCTCCTTCCGGTAGTAAGGCGTCTCTTAGGTAGTACTGCATTGCATGCGCTGCTTACCGCATTTCTCAAGCCTTTTACATTCTGGGTGAAATCGGGTCGTTTACATTCCTCTTCAAGCTTTTGGAGCAATGGATTTCTTTTCTCTTCTTTAAATCGCCACCCCGTAAGTTGAATGTGCTGGTCCGGTCTTCGCCCCTTGTGCTCTATCTCTATGTGGATGTTTCTGTGGTAGCTGAGGTTTTCCTCGTCTCCTACCTGCCACCTGGTCACATCTTTTGCCATATTAGAGGTGCAGATCGTGATATCTATGAAGGAGCTTCCTCCGTTCCTTTCAAACGTAGGCTTCTGACCATCGTTAAGTATTGTCAGATCACCACTGCTTATCCATTCTGCTAGTGCCACTCCTTTGCGGTCCTCTATAGGAGACCCCCAGCAATATGCCTTCGCGTTAAAGTCGCCTCCTATCAGAATCCTTTTTGTATGCCTTCTCGCACTTAGATCTAGGTCATCTATAAACTGTCTAAAACCTTCTGCTCCTGTTGCAGGTGACAAATAGCACGAATAGAAAACTGTTTCTTGGGTTTCCAGCCATACATATCCCATCCCACTACCGGTTTTATGTCTGTTTATTTTGCTATCTGCTAAATAAATTGCTGCATCAGTATTCCTATCTGTAATCCATCTAGGGTGTTGCCTTGTCATATTTTTGTTTGGTTCAGCAACCAGTGCGAGAGCTATTCCCTCAGCAGCGCATGTGTGTATGAGTAAATCCACCGCCCTTTTGCATCTGTCCACGTTAACTTGGATTAGTTTCATTGTGTTGTTGTCCTTTTCAACTTCTCCTTCTTTTCATTTTCTACAATTTTTCTAAATTCTGGGCACCGAGTGGTTTCTGCCTTGTGTCCTTCCACATTGCAGAGGTAGCATCTTGGTTCGTTTTGGCAATCTCGCTTCTGGTGGCCTATTTCTCCACACTTATAGCACATGTCTGCAGCGTCCTTAATTCCACACTTGGCCGCTGTGTGTCCCACCCTGTGACATCTGTAGCACCTTGTTGGGGAGCTGATTTCTCTAATTCTCCATCTGTGCCATCCATCACCAATCACTCTTTTTTCAATAAGGAGTTGGGCTAACTCTTGCTGTAGAGTTATAAAAGCATACTTCACACCATTCTTGTTAGCCTTTTCGGCTAGTCTTAGTTGCATCTTTTCCTCTAATTGGTTATCTGCAATTTCTCTTTGCAGGATTCTCTGTACATCTTCTCTCTCTGTCGTCTCATCAATGTCCAAGAGTATAACAGTTTGCTTTCTCTGTTTCCTATCAACATCTGCTTTACCTTCTAGTTTTGTGGACAACAGTTCAGTAAAGGCTTGCCGACTCTTTTCTTCATTACCCCTTATCCTAAGTTGCACATTACCACTACTTGTCTTATGCATTCTTTCAATTGTTATGCTTTCAGCATTTACCTCTCTTTTCATATTTTTTATTATGTCCGCGTATGTTATTCCATCTCGGGGTTTCACTATTATAGTGTCTCTATTCTTTGCTTTCCCTCTTATGATTGTTTTCATACCACCATGAGGATGTGACTTGTTTGTGTTGCTATCCACTTGACTTTCAGCTTTTTTATTCCCCTTAGTCTTGTAGAGTGTTATGCCTTGTTTTTCTTTTCTATAAACGTATTCCAAAATTTTTCTTAGGCAAACTTCATCCACCCCCTTTGTCGCTCGGCAGATGGGTGCATCCCTTTTGTTTCTGTTGGTTATTCCTATAACCTCGAGAAGGTTATTTTTTAGGGCTGTTTTATCTAACAGTAAGTCTTCCTCCCCTATCATTATCAGATAGGTGTATCTTTCGATGTTGTCCGCAGTATCTTCTCCTTCACCAGTGATTATTCTACTTGATGTAACGCAACACATCATTTTTCCTACTTCTAGTTTGTTCTCTTCTAGAATAGTCTCTATCTGTGGATTGTTGTCAGTAATATGTTTCATTTGGGTATTACTCATTTCAGCACCCTTTTTGAGGATGATCATTTGATCTTTTTGGGAACTTGCATCCTCTTTGGTAACCTGACATTTTTTATATGCCCCCTCCGGCCATTTGAGCTCTATTAATTCTTGTAGCTCTCTTTCACCGAGATCATTATTCAAAGCATCCTCTATTCGGTTTATTAACCTTTCCTTTTCTACTTGTTTCTCATTCCCTGTTTGGGTGCTTATTTCCTTTGTTGCTTTTTTAACGCTTCCTTGCTCTTGGTCTTTGGTGCTTGCTGTGTACTCCTGGATAAGTTCCTCAATAAACTTGGTTGCAACGGGCATTCTTTTCGAATATCTATCGAGTTTGCCTATGGCTGACTTTATTTCCATCTTCGTATTCGGGATCTTGATTGTTAATGCTTGGAGAAACTCCGCTTCCCTTGTGGTCTTTTGTATCAGGTCTTTAAGCAGGGCATTCTCTTTTTCAATTCGTTGTATAAATTTCCACGCCTCTTCTGTCTCCATCCGCTTTTTTTCTGGTGTTTCCACTCTTTTTCGTTTGTTCTCTCTTCCTGCCTGTTCAGTACTGCTGTACTCGGTAGCGCTTGGTTCAGATTTTTCCTCCTTCCTGACTGGGGATCTCTGTATAGAGTCCCTCCTCACAAAGGGGTCATAATTACCATCCTGTAGGTGCAATGACAAATTGTCCCCCCCAGAATCCGTGGGACAGCCCTCTTGCAGAGAGGGGTGGGATTCCCCGGCATCGCCGGTACCCACCTGGGGTATCACTTCCGCGCGTTTATCTGTCATCTCATCCATTGTGCGAATTTTGGCTTTTTGGTTTAAAGCGGGAAATGAAATGGCACCTAGCCCTCGGATACCCTAATAGCGTCGGTGCCAGAAAAGAACAAGAGTCGGCCGACAGTAGGAGAATTAGAAGTTTGGCCAGATAGGAAAGATGAAAGTAGAGGGATCTCACCCAAGACAAGTTGAAGAAAGGTGAGTATCCAGCTCAGGTGTGTATGGTGGTCATGTGTATGTGAATGAGTATGTAAGTATGTGTTTGTGCTCGCGTGTGGTGTGGTGTGTGCACCCCCGTAGTCGCCATCCACGTACTCGCAAGCGGCGAGCCCTTACTTTCTCTGGTCGCACTAAAAAACAAAAAACCTCACGAGTAAACTACCCTTAAATATGAATATTTTTTTGTGAAACTTTGGTAGCGGAAAGACAGTTACTAGCAGTGATTCTGTGTAAATTTATAGCTTGGTCGCATTCACATTTTCTCTGGTCGCACTAAAAAACGAAAAAACCTCAAGAGTAAACCACCCTTAAATATGAATATTTTTTTGTGAAACTTTGGTAGCAGAAAGACAGTGGCCAGCAGTGATTCCGTGTAAATTTATAGCTTGGTCGCATTGATACTTTTTCTGGTCGCACTAAAAAATGAAAAAACTTCAAGAATAAACTACCCCTAAAGAATATTTTTTTGTGGAACCTTGGTAGCGGAAAGTCAGTAGCCAGCAGTGATTTTGTGTAAATTTATAGCTTGGTCGCATTGATACTTTTTCTGGTCGCACTAAAAAATGAAAAAACTTCAAGAATAAACTACCCCTAAAGAATATTTTTTTGTGGAACCTTGGTAGCGGAAAGTCAGTAGCCAGCAGTGATTTTGTGTAAATTTATAGCTTGGTCGCATTCATACTTTTTCTGGTCGCACTAAAAAATGAAAAAACCTCAAGAGTAAACTACCCTTAAATATGAATATTTTTTTGTTAATCTTTGGTAGCTGAAAGATATGTACCAGCAGTGATTCTGTGTCAATTTATAGCTTGGTCGCATTCATACTTTCTCTGGTCGCACTAAAAAACAAAAAAACCTCAAGAGTATATGAATATTTTTTTGTGAAACTTCGGTAGCGGAAAGACAGTTGGCAGCAATGATTGTGTGTAAATTTATAGCTATGTCGTATTCATACTTTTTCTGGTCGCACTAAAAAACAAAAAAACCTCAAGAGTAAACTACCCTTAAATATGAATATTTTTTTGTGAAACTTCGGTAGCGGAAAGACAGTTACCAGCAGTGATTCTGTATAAATTAATAGCTTGATCGCATTCATACTTTTTCTGGTCGCACTAAAAAATGAAAAAACTTCAAGAGTAAACTACCCCTAAATATTAATATTTTTTTGTGAAACTTGGGTAGCGGAAAGACAGTCACAAGCAGTGGTTCTGTGTAAATTTATAGCGTGGTCGCGTTCATACTTTTTCTGGTCGCACTAAAAAATGAAAAAACCTCAAGAGTAAACTACCCTTAAATATGAATATTTTTTTGTTAAACTTTGGTAGCTGAAAGATATGTGCCAGCAGTGATTCTGTGTCAATTTATAGCTTGGTCGCATTCATACATTCTCTGGTCGCACTAAAAAACAAAAAAACCTTAAGAGTAAACTACCCTTAAATATGAATATTTTTTTGTGAAACTTCGGTAGCGGAAAGACAGTTGGCAGCAGTGATTGTGTGTAAATTTATAGCTATGTCGTATTCATACTTTTTCTGGTCGCACTAAAAAACAAAAAAACCTCAAGAGTAAACTACCCTTAAATATAAATATTTTTTGTGAAACTTCGGTAGCGAAAAGACAGTTACCAGCAGTGATTCTGTATAAATTTATAGCTTGGTCGTATTCATACTTTTTCTGGTCGCACTAAAAAATGAAAAAACTTCAAGAATAAACTACCCCTAAATATGAATATTTTTTTGTGAAACTTTGGTAGCGGAAAGTCAGTAGCCAGCAGTGATTTTGTGTAAATTTATTGCTTGGTCGCATTAATACTTTCTCTGGTCGCACTAAAAAACAAAAAAACCTCGAGAGTAAACTACCCTTAAATATGAATATTTTTTTTGTGAAACTTCGGTAGCGGAAAGACAGTTACCAGCAGTGATTCTGTGTAAATTTATAGCTTGGTCGCATTCACATTTTCTCTGGTCGCACTAAAAAACGAAAAAACCTCAAGAGTAAACAACCCTTAAATGTGAATATTTTTTTCTGAAATATCGGTAGCGGAAAGACAGTTACCAGCAGTGATTCTGTATTAATTTATAGCTTGGTCGCATTCATACTTTTTCTGGTCGCACTAAAAAACAAAAAAACCTCAAGAGTAAACTACCCTTAAATATGAATATTTTTTTGTGAAACTTCGGTAGCGGAAAGACAGTTGGCAGCAGTTATTGTGTGTAAATTTATAGCTTGGTCGCATTGATACTTTTTCTGGTCGCACTAAAAAACGAAAAAACCTCAAGAGTAAACAACCCTTAAATATGAATATTTTTTTGTGAAACTTTGGTAGCAGAAAGACAGTGGCCAGCAGTGATTCTCTGTAAATTTATAGCTTGGTCGCATTGATACTTTTTCTGGTCGCACTTAAAAAACGAAAAAACTTCAAGAATAAACTACCCCTAAATATGAATATTTTTTTGTGGAACTTTGGTAGCGGAAAGTCAGTAGCCAGCAGTGATTCTGTGTAAATTTATAGCTTGGTCGCATTTATACTTTCTCTGGTCGCAATAAAAAACGCAAAAACCTCAACAGTAAACTACCCTTAAATATGAATATTTTTTTGTGACATTTTGGCAGCAAAAAGATTTACCGGCAGTTATTCTGTGTAAGTTTATAGCTTGGTCGCATTCATACTTTCTCTGGTCGCACTAAAAAACAAAAAAACCTCAAGAGTAAACTACCCTTAAATATGAATATTTTTTTGTGAAACATCGGTAGCGGAAAGACAGTTACCAGCAGTGATTCTGTATTAATTTATAGCTTGGTCGTATTCATACTTTTTCTGGTCGCACTAAAAAACAAAAAAACCTCAAGAGTAAACTACCCTTAAATATGAATATTTTTTTGTGAAACTTCGGTAGCGGAAAGACACTTGGCAGCAGTTATTGTGTGTAAATTTATAGCTTGGTCGCATTGATACTTTTTCTGGTCGCACTGAAAAATGAAAAAACTTCAAGAATAAACTACCCCTAAATATGAATATTTTTTTGTGAAACTTTGGTAGCGGAAAGTCAGTAGCCAGCAGTGATTTTGTGTAAATTTATAGCTTGGTCGCATTCATACTTTCTCTGGTCGCACTAAAAAACGAAAAAACCTCAAGAGTAAACTACCCTTAAATATGAATAGTTTTTTGTGAAACTTTGGTAGTGGAAAGACAGTAGCCAGCAGTGATTCTGTGTAAATTTATAGCTTGGTCGCATTCATACTTTCTCTGGTCGCACTAAAAAACAAAAAAACCTTAAGAGTAAACTACCCTTAAATATGAATATTTTTTTGTGAAACTTCGGTAGCGGAAAGACAGTTGGCAGCAGTGATTGTGTGTAAATTTATAGCTATGTCGTATTCATACTTTTTCTGGTCGCACTAAAAAACAAAAAAACCTCAAGAGTAAACTACCCTTAAATATAAATATTTTTTTGTGAAACTTCGGTAGCGAGAAGACAGTTACCAGCAGTGATTCTGTATTAATTTATAGCTTGGTCGTATTCATACTTTTTCTCGTCGCACTAAAAAACAAAAAAACCTCAAGAGTAAACTACCCTTAAATATGAATATTTTTTTGTGAAACATCGGTAGCGGAAAGACAGTTGGCAGCAGTGATTGTGTGTAAATTTATAGCTTGGTCGTATTCATACTTTTTCTGGTCGCACTAAAAAACAAAAAAAACTCAAGAGTAAACTACCCTTAAATATGAATATTTTTTTGTGAAACTTCGGTAGCGAAAAGACAGTTACCAGCAGTGATTCTGTATAAAATTATAGCTTGGTCGTATTCATACTTTTTCTGGTCGCACTAAAAAACTAAAAAACCTCAAGAGTAAACTACCCTTAAATATGAATATTTTTTTGTGAAACTTCGGTAGCAGAAAGACAGTTACCAGCAGTGATTCTGTATAAATTTATAGCTTGGTCGCATTCATACTTTCTCTGGTCGCACTAAAAAACAAAAAAACCTCAAGAGTAAACTACCCTTAAATATGAATATTTTTTTGTGAAACTTCGGTAGCGGAAAGACAGTTACCAGCGGTGATTCTGTATAAATTTATAGCTTGGTCGTATTCATACTTTCTCTGGTCGCACTAAAAAACAAAAAAACCTCAAGATTAAACTACCCTTAAATATGAATATTTTTTTGTGAAACTTCGATAGCAGAAAGACAGTTACCAGCAGTGATTCTGTATAGATTTATAGCTTGGTCGCATTCATACTTTTTCTGGTCGCACTAAAAAACAAAAAAACCTCAAGAGTAAACTACCCTTAAATATGCATATTTTTTTGTGAAACTTCGGTAGCAGAAAGACAGTTACCAGCAGTGATTCTGTGTAAATTTATAGCTTGGTCGCATTTATACTTTTTCTGGTCGCACTAAAAAACAAAAAAACCTCAAGAGTAAACTACCCTTAAATATGAATATTTTTTTGTGAAACTTCGGTAGCAGAAAGACAGTTACCAGCAGTGATTCTGTATAAATTTATAGCTTGGTCGCATTCATACTTTCTCTTGTCGCACTAAAAAACAAAAAAAAACTCAAGAGTAAACTACCCTTAAATATGAATATTTTTTTGTGAAACTTCGGTAGCGGAAAGACAGTTACCAGCAGTGATTCTGTATAAATTTATAGCTTGGTCGTATTCATACTTTCTCTGGTCGCACTAAAAAACAAAAAAACCTCAGGAGTAAACTACCCTTAAATATGAATATTTTTTTGTGAAACTTCGGTAGCGGAAAGACAGTTACCAGCAGTGATTATGTATAAATTAATAGCTTGATCGCATTCATACTTTTTCTGGTCGCACTAAAAAATGAAAAAACTTCAACAGTAAACTACCCCTAAATATTAATATTTTTTTGTGAAACTTGGGTAGCGGAAAGACAGTCACAAGCAGTGGTTCTGTGTAAATTTATAGCGTGGTCGCGTTCATACTTTTTCTGGTCGCACTAAAAAATGAAAAAACCTCAAGAGTAAACTACCCTTAAATATGAATATTTTTTTGTTAAACTTTGGTAGCTGAAAGATATGTACCAGCAGTGATTCTGTGTCAATTTATAGCTTGGTCGCATTGGTACTTTTCCTGGTCGCACTAAAAAATGAAAAAAACTCAAGAGTAAACTACCCCTAAATAGGGGTGTTTTTCAATACTTTTCTGGTAGCAGATGCGGCTGGTAGGTGGCATCCAAGATATACAGTTTCATGGAAAAGTTTAGTCTATAAGTAGTCGGTCAGCTAAAATAACTAACTTTGGTCAGCAAATTACTTTTCCCCTATTCTGGTCTAAATTAAGCAACGGCAGCCATTTTGCGTCAACAAAATACACGAAAAGGCAGTTTTTTAAGGCACAGCTTCCATACATTTTTTTTTGTTTTCGTATTATACATTCACATGCAAAGTATAAGACGTTCCCTAATAGTTTCTAAATTTTGTAAGTAATATTTTACAAAACAATACAAAGGATTTTGTAACTAAGAAACGTTTATTCTTTTGTCACTACAAAATGCGTGTGTTTTGCGGTATTTTTATATTGAAGCCAGATTCTTGTCTGTTGCAATATTTTGGTGTTCAGTCTTATTAAACGTTTTTTCAGCAGCTTTACCCAATCATTTCTTATGGCATTTGTTTAAGGTAAATGTGTGTTTTCCAAAACTTCTACGTGTAATGTGATCTTACTAAACTCATTGGTAGTATACTGGCCTTGTCATTTGATTATTAGGCACATGCACAAAATTTTAAATAGAGTTACGGCCGCAGGCTAACTTTAAAAGCTAGCCAAGGATTTTTAAGAAACACAAAATTGTTCTTTTGCTTGCTTAAAATAATGTACATAAAATATCTACTATATAATTTTTACATTCTTCCATACAGGGAAACTTAAAATTAAAAACTATTAAGGTGATTTAATATATTGCAAATAGTTACATCATACAGAGCTTTATCACAGAAAGACCGTTATAGATAAAGTTCTGCAAATAGACTTTTTAAAGCACCGTGAATTTTCTAAATAAAAAATAAACATCATTAGGTAAGTTGAATAATAAGGCATTTTCATTCAATTTTATTCTTGTCCCGACGCGTTTAGACCTAGTCATCAGGGAATTTGTCCAATGTTAATCCCCTGTAGATTACCGATTACTAGGTCTAAACGCGTCAGGACAAGAATAAAAATTCTGTGGAAAGGAAAAGCCTTACTATTCAACTTACCTAATGATGTCAACCCCAAATATATTGACGGTTAGAAACAAAAAATAGACGTTTTCTGGGGTGATCAATAAATGGTCAGCGGTTGCTTGATTTAGATGAAGGTATATTTGGAATTAAAACTATATGACTTTTTTCTCATATCATCATGTCATCCGATTTTGCTTCATTTCGTAGCTACTGGGTGTTATATTCTTTTTTTGGTGTATTCGAAATTTCTCCAAAACCACTGTAGTAATCCGAACGAAATTTGAAGGGTGAAAGATATTTAAGCTAGTGCATATTTTACGACTTCCAAAATTAGATTTTAAAGATCCTAAGGCACCGGTTTCCTTTAAACGTCTAGATATCTGTTCAGAAATATTTTTGTTGGGTGCTATCGGTCCGGAAAAACCCGTAATGATAAATTCTCGCTGCTTCATACAACCTAGAGCATATTCAATACACTACATAACACAACATAATTATATATAAATAATCAAATAAAGAGATCAAAGTCAACAGACATCAGGTAACTTTTACCAGGCACTAAGCGGCCTACACAACTGTGCTAACCAAAGAAAAAATGTCAGTGGCCTACAGGGTTTTTTTTCGAAAATTATTGCTCTGACAGCACACACGCCCATCACTAGTAAAGCTACCCACACTTTTTTAGCAGTATAATATGTACTTGTTTAAATTACTCTTACCCTCCAAATTTCATGTGGAATGCTGCAGTCTTTCTGGAAACATTTGGAATCAGCCAAAGAAAAAAATCTTTGAAACACTGTAGCTACGAAACGAATCAAAATCGGGCCTATATTGAATAAAAAAGACTTATTTTTACGTGACGAATCTAAGCACGAGCGACGGCACACGTTTTTTAAACATCCTGTATATGTTTAGTTTATATCTAAGAAACGCAGTGCTCAATATTCTTGTGTAAACTATTTTATACAGAAGCAAATTTCTTACAACTTTTTGATTTGCACATTTTTTCGAAACAAAAAATTAAATGGTTATAAGAGGTAGAATGTTACGTTGGTTCATTACCAAGGAACAGGGTATATTTGCTTGTAAAATTAAGGAGAATAGTTTGTATGATAATTACAGGTTCTATTTTTATTTCCAGTTAGATTCTAAACACCCACTCAGCTTATCCCACGATTTAATATTTTAAGACAAGTTCTAAGGGTCTTTCAACAATCATATTTCAAAAGATCAGTTCACAGTTTGGTCCTTCGAAGCGGATTTTCCGCCATAGATTCGAAAAATTCAACCTTAACTAAAGCTGAAATATCGGGGTCCAAAGTAAGCACCGAAACTGCATCTTGCAACTATAATGATAGGAAGAGATCACTATTTTCAAACTGTCATTAACAGCTTTTAAACAGCGTTACCAATTATTTAAAAAAAACAGTATTCCTAATGTTTGGTGCAAGCAGGTATAAATTACTTTTCACACAGTGTTTTGTTTCGTTTTTTCCAGAGACTTTTATCAAAGGAGTCAAACAGTTCTAAATGATTAGACACCTTAAAATTCGCCAATAAAAACGTTTCTTGCAAAAACACTACCATGGAAAACTCCTAATAAAAAATCAGATTCATTACGTTTAACGCGGTGCATCATTTGAGAAGCTTCCTTCTAATGAAGTCGCTGAATGCTCTGTGGTTACATGGCTTAAACAGTTTAATTGATACTAGCCATTAAAACTTTAATTATTTAATCTCATAGCCGTAATATAAAAAAATCTATCTTATATGAGGAACCCGAAATCTTGCTTAATGCAGTATAGAATTTATTTAGTCACATATTTTTAGCCTTTGCTCTTAACCTGGAGTACTTATGATATGAAAGTTAAGCAGCCAACATTTTGTGTGTTAAAACTAATATTCGTTATAAAATAATTAAACACACTTTTAACTCAGAATATTATACCCTCTTAAAGAAAGCTAATTCATACAAGGCTCGATAATAAGCAAAAAATTTACAAGACGTTGGCACCAAGTAGGCACCTCAACTAATTAGGTCATCGTTGTGTTGCACATAAGTTTTTGTTAATACTTAAATATTTAGGAATTCTCGTTAAGTGATTTTCATTAAAAAAAATTCCATCTCGGTACGCAAACCTTTCTTGAAATAAATTTTGCTGATAGAAGAAAAAACGATAACTAAATCTTGAAAAAGTGACTGCCTCATCTTTGAAATGAAATTAAACCGACATTAAATAAAAAGGTATACCTACTTATTTTAGATAAGTCACGTTACATTTTTTGCATATTAATAAGACAGAACAAAAACACATTTTTATCACATACAGCAGCTGTTTCGCAATGTTATGGTTTCTTCGGGTACAAAGATTAAACAAATGAAACGAATTTCGCAATGTACCTCCAGAAACCACCATCGTAGCGAAATAGCTGTTGTATGTGGTAATTTTTAATCAAATATTTGAAATGTATGAAAATCAAATGTCGGCAAAAATTATCTTATAACATGTTTTCCAAACATTAGCATTTTTGCTAAATCACATGCTACAAGAGATGTACCCAAAACCACAGATAGGAAGATAGAAAATAATCTTCTGTGGATGCCAACTGTATGTAAATTGAGGTTTGATTTAATCTCCAGGCGAACCAATATGTTTTAAAATTTTATTGCAATAGGCTATGCCTTACAACATTCCAATAAACTTTCCACTTTGTACATTTTATTAAAATTTGTAACGATATTGTGAAGGGCATTCAAAGAACATTTTACAAAAAAGTCACAAATATAATATGTAAGTAACTAGATAAGGTGTAGTTGTCTAAATATACATGTGTCTCAGCTTATTGGCTTAAGCTTTATTTCATTTTCATTAACGTCCTTACGGCCAGGCTCAAAAATATGAAATAAATATTAAGCGCTTTGTAGTTTTATATTTACGCAGGGTGATTACTTGAAGCGTTTATTAAAACTTCTGTCGTATGACTTGAAATCTGAAGATTACAGGTGCCCAAAATAAGTTATGGACCTAGTTGGAATATTTTCAACTAGGTGATGCTTCTTGTAAACCAGAAGCTGCCATCAACTGCGTTGTTTTAAATGAAACATAATATATATATATATATATATATATATATATATATATATATATATATATATATATATATATATATATATATATATATATATACAGGATTTCTCACTGCAGCCGTTCGTTAGAAGTTTTCGTGGTTAGAAATAACTTAGGATTCTGAATTTTTGAACTCCTGAGTTATTCAAAATTCTCTTTCATTTTAAAATATTTTCAAGATCATACCACTTCCGGTTATTCCGGAAGTCGCGATTAACTTTCTTCTTTTAAATAGAACACCCGGTATGTTGTTCCATTTTAGGATTGCTGAAAAAATTTCATGATGGGTTTCATCAGGTTTTCCTATACTTATTTTCAACTGTTTCTTAGATATCTTGATTCTTTTGATAATTTTGAAAGATGTAGCCTTATTTTCAACACTGTGCCTTTCACCCATTTTCGACTATTTGTAAACGCTTCTGGGGTAGACGGAAGCACAAGAATTATACTTTCTAAATCTACGCTCACAATTGATGTATCACATATAGGGTGTCCCGAATTCTATGACCAATTACATCATTTTCAAAGTTAAAAAAGTTTGTTATTTCAAATATAACACCCTATATATTATTAGATGGTCGGATGCCGAATTTGATTCTGAATCGATTCGCTATAAAGTTCCCTATACCTATTTCCATCGGTTATCTTGTGAATCCATATTTTTTATTTTAATGTGATTTTTGGCAGAAACCGAAGCATTGCTTGCTTTTCTAATAAGCCTTGATTTTGACAGGATTTGAAACAATGCTGATTTTATGTCAAAGCAGTATTATCTCACAAAGTACAGTTTATAATGGAGAATATTGAAGAATATTCCAATAATGATATGTTAAATTTGTTTTATACGCATGGTGAATGTGGACGAATTGTCAGAAGAACATGCATATTATTTAACGAACGATATCCGGACCTACCAACAATTACTCCCGGGAAATTCGCAAAAATCGAAGCTCGATTTATGGAAACTGGCAGTGTAAAGGCAACTCGATATCACCTAAAGCCCGTAATAGATAATGAAGATAACGAGGTGAATGTATTGGCTTATTTTCAAGCTTATCCACGTAGTTCAACTTTAGGAGCAGCGCTGGAGTTGGGTATTTCAAGAGAATCAATCCACAGAATATTAAGAAAACATAAAATGCATCCTTTTTCTGAAATAACTGTGCACGGATTACGTCCTGGTGGTGAGACAAGACGAGTCGACTTTTGCGAGTTCATGTGCATAAAAATGACCGAAGATCCGAGATTTGTTTATAAGATTATGTGGACTGATGAATCCAAATTCAGCAGGCAAGGAGTTATAAATCGCCGGAATAATCACTACTGGGCACAAAAAAATCCACATGTCATATGGGAACAAAATCACCAGGACCACTTTAGTTTTAATGTTTTTTGTTTACTTATGGACAATAGAGTGACATATCAAGTGTATGACGCTAGATATCTGGAGATACTCAGAGGGTTTGTTAGTGATTTCTTAAATGCTCTACCTCCCCGTGACAGAGCAAACAGTTGGTATCAGCTGGATGGTGCTTCAGCACATTCCACTCCAGATGTACACCAACAGTTGACCTTGATGTTCGAGGATCGGTGGATTGGCCCACAGGGACCCTGGAACTGGTCACCCAGATCACCCGATTTAATGCCCTTGGACTTTTACCTGTGAGGCCGTATAAAAGAACTAGTGTACTCTAGTCCTGTACAAACTAGAGATGAATGATTGAATCGTGTTCACGATGCGTCCACACGAACTTCGGAGGTCTGTTTCGCGAGGAGTATATGACAGAGTTATGCAGTGTATGAACCAAAATGGCAGTCATATATCACAATTATTGTAATTTTACATTCATTTACAATTTCTTGTCATTATGTTCGAATTGTTTCATGTTTTTCATTTGTCATAACGTTTAGAATTTTGTTAAGTTTCTGTTTTTGTTTTCAAGTTCCAACTAAAGTTAATTTCTGCCGTTTGCGTCATGTTCATTTAGTTTTGGAAAGCTAACGATGTTTCGGTTTCTGCCAAAAATGACATTTAAATAAAAAATATTTGATTCACAAGGTAACCGCTGGAAATAGGTATAGGGAACCTCATTGCGAATCCATTGAGAATCAAATTCTGCATCCGGTGATCCAATAATATACAGGGTGTAACATTTGAAATAACAAACTTTTTCAACTTTGAAAATGATGTAATTGGTCATAGAATTTGGGACACCCTGTATGCGATACATCAATTGTGAGCATGGATTTAGAAAGTATAATTCTTTTAGTTCCATCTACCCCAGAAGCGTTTACAAATAGTCGAAAATGGGTGAAAGGCACAGTGTTGAAAATAAGGCTACATCTTTCAAAACTATCAAAAAAATCAAGATATCTAAGAAACAGTTGAAAATAAGTATAGGGAAACCTGATGAAACCCATCATGAAATTTTCTCATCAATCCGAAAATGGAATAATAAACTGGATGTTCTATTTAAAATAAGAAAGTTAATGGCGATTTCCGGAACAACCAAAAGTGGTATGACCTTGAAAATATTTTAAAATGAAAGAGAATTTTGAATAACCCAGGAGTCCAAAAATTCAGAATTCTAAGTTATTTCTAACCACTAAAACTTCTAACGAACGGCTGCGGTCAGAAACCCTGTATATATATATATATATATATATATATATATATATATATATATATATATATATATATATATATATATATATATATATATATATATATATATATATATATATAATGTGATTAAATTGTTCTATATTCTCTCGTAAAGTTTATCATAATATAAGTTACTCGTAGTTAAAATTTGTAAGACAATATTTTAATATTATGTGTTTTAGTACAATTTCTGCAATATTGAATTTTCTGCGTTTGAAGTTTCGTGTAAATGCACGTGTTAAAAATATCTTTGTAATTGAATTAATTTTAGCCCATGTTCTGTAAAGCGCACGTTTTACGGTAAGCCTGTTGGCTTTGTTATATCTAAGTCCTGAAGTGGTTGAGATATGAGGATGGTATTTATTTGGTAAAAAGTTCTAAACGTTTTAATATCTTGTAAACTATTAATTTTAGATGCATCATAATAAAAAAAATTATACTTTTGGAGTAAATCTAATATGATTATAATTAGGTACACCAATTTTATTTGAAATAACTAAATAAGCAGGCAAGTTACTGTCAAAAGTTTCGTTAAAACTTGATAACCGAAAAACTAGCTTAGAATTTCATGTAAACTCAAAAAATGCAAAAACATGTGAAATGATCAATTTGATTTTTGTTCAGCTTTTGAGTTTAAATTTCGTAAGATTGGACACAGTTTAAGAGCATATATTCCATTACGTTATATATATATATATATATATATATATATATATATATATATATATATATATATATATATATATATATATATATATATATATATATATATATATGTTTAAGGTCTTTGATTTGCCAGATATTTCAAAAACAGTTGAATTAATTTTATAACTATCAGTTCGCTATATAAACACTACCCATAATTTGTTGCAAGATTCAAATTAAAAATAAGGTGATTAGTAAAAAATTATGAAGGTGAAAGCCAGTTCCTCTAAAACCACGAACAGTATTGAAGTGAAGATATTTTAATGGGGGTACACGAAGAGGGAACTTTAAAGATTCTAACAAGCCTTGTCATAAATTACCCTGTATACACAAACAAAGCTTTCATAAACTAGTACCATTCGTCGAGTACAATGAACACATTTCTTAATGGCTAATATATAATTTAAAAGTCCATAATAAATTTGTAATTTAAAATAAATAGTTCTAACAACACTTTTCTTTTAAATATACGCTATTTTGCTTGATGGCATTTTATGTTTTGATAAAATAAATATTTAGAGAAAAATTATTACAAATTTATAAAATATTCACGAAAAACTTGTGTTAATCCAAAAATCTATTTCCTTTCCGAACAAAAACCGATATAATTATAACATTTTGGGTATTATCAACAACTTTTGTTTTAACTTAAAGAAATCTTATATGACTTGAATGAACAGTTTTGTTATATAAACAGATTTTTGTATTGAAGACAGCGTAGATTAATAACCCCCAGGAAAACTCGGGGATATATATTTTTTAATACATAACCATCTTTGGCCGTTTTTTTGGTTGTTTCTTTGAGGAAAACTGTAAAAATTTAAGTTTTAAATACTCTTACAAGTATCAAATTTTTATTATCATTGTAATGTTATTTTTATATTATTAGTGAATTTTCGGAGAAAAAATTCACTATTGGAGAGATCCCGACTTTTGAATTTTGAAAAAATGTTTGCAAATGACCGCGAACTAGGACCCCTAGAACCCATATCCGATGTCAGTTTCAATTTTTATGTGTTTATATATATATATATATATATATATATATATATATATATATATATATATATATATATATATATATATATATATATATATATATATATATATATATAGGTATCACACCGATAAATCAAAAAATAATGGGCCGATTTTGATAAAATTTGGCATGTACCTTCCTTTTGTAAAGGGCTTGGACAAGTTTGTTAGTGAGGAAAATCTGACAGGGTTTGCCGGAAAAATTTTGAGTTTCCTTGCAAAAAAAAATGTTATCTCAAAAAATAAAAAAGCTATGACAACCAAATTTGGTAGGTACATTAACTATATAAAAAGTAAATTATACGCCAAAATTTAGATTTTTATGTTACAAGTAAAAAAAGTTATAATAAAATATTTTGTTCCAGATCATTTCTATGAAAATTCACTACCATAACGCACTTGCTGAGTCCGAGCTTTTTCAATTTAACGAACAATATGTTATTTGGTTGCCATGATATGTCTTTATATCTCGATGCACTAAATACATTTTTTATTCTTACATTCCAGGAAACCTATTTTAATGAAAGCTGCTTTCTAGTTTTTTCGAGAATGTGATGTTATGCTGGCTTGTTTACTTTAACCTAAGTTTGGTGTCAGAATAACTATATTATTCTATTGTTTATAACTATTGACCGCGTGTATATATATATATATATATATATATATATATATATATATATATATATATATATATATATATATATATATATATATATATATATATATATATATATTCAACCTTTGGGTGAGGGTAGGGTCACCGATGAGACGTATAGCTCTCTTCTGAATGGAGTCCAGGATAGCAAGTGTAGGAGCGGCAGCCGCACCCCAGATGTGGAAGCAGTAGTCGATGTTTGGCCTTATTTATGAAGCACATAAGGTATAGAAAAGAGCTATGCGTAATAGGCCAAGGGCTGCAGGAGAGAAAAAAATAGAGATTAGCTGGTGAAAAGTATTTGCGATCCCGGAAGAGGAAACCTAATTTCTTACCAGCCGCTTCTGCAATTGATGTGACATGTTGGTGCCAATTGAGATTTCGATCCACAGAAATGCTAACAAGTGAAAATGTCCCATTACTTTGAAAAACTTGGTTGTTCACTGTGATGGGTCTAGGGCTGGTGTATCTCTTATTAGAAAGAAAGCAAAACTGTGATTTGGTGGGGTTGAATTGTATAAGATTTCTACTTCCCCAGTCTAGTATTTTTTGGAGATCTACGGAGACAGAACCCTCCATGAGTCTGCGATCCTCATCTAATTGAGCTAAAGAGACAGGCTTAGAATATTGTATATTTGAGTGGAGGGTGCTGTCGTCCGCGTAACTGGGTTGGATGCGCTAGAGAGGAGGTCATTGATGTGGAGAAGAAACAAAGTATGGGCTAAAACTGAACTTTGAGGAACTTCTGCATTAATTGGACACAGTTTAGAGGACTGGCCATCCACGACAACAGAAATTCTCTGGTTGAAGAGTAAATTTGCTGTCCAGGTACAGAGTTTTGGTGGTAGGCCATAGGCCGGAAATTTATTAAGCAGCGCTGCGTGCCAGACCTGGTCGAATGCTTTGGATATGTCTAGAGCGACAATCTGGGATTCACCGTGTAGTTCCATAGACTTGTTCCAAGAATGGGTGACAAAGGAAAGGAGGTCGGCTGTTGATCTGCGCTGACGGAATCCATACTGCCTGTCGTAGATTTGACTGTGTTTTTCAAGAAGTTTTAGTAATTCGGTGTTTATATACTTTTCCATCATTTTAGAGATGACTGAAAGGAGAGATATAGGCCTGTAGTTGCTAGGAAGCGCTTTGGATCCTTTCTTGGGGACGCGTTGTAGTCGAGCAGTTTTCCAGTTACTAGGGAATATGCCTATATTGTAAGATGTCTGAAACAGACGAGTTAGGACAGGAGCAAGTTCTGGTGCGCATTTTTTGAGAACAATTGGTGGGATCTTGTCAAGGCTAGAGGCTTTCCTGGTATTAAGAGAAGAGATCATCTTTCGTACCTTTTTAGTTTTGAAAATAATATGCGTCATTTTATGCGCGACATTGGGGACTGTTGGTGGTTGAACACTTGGAGGTAGGTTGAGAGTAGAAATGCCGGCGAACAACGGAGCAAAAAGTTTAGCCTTGCCCAGGGCGGTAGAAACAATTTCATCCCCTGAGACAAGAGGTGGGAACGTGTTCTTGCAGAAATTATTCCCAATAGATTTAGCAAGCGTCCAGAAGGGTTTTCTGCCGCTGGAGCTTAAGAGGACTTTGTTTTTGATGTGGATATTAAACGAGTTTTTTGCTTGAGAAAGAATGCGGGCATAGCGGTTTCTTGCGTCGTTAAATGCTTGACTGTTTTCTTGACTGAGCTTGTGTAGAAGCGTTTTGTGCGCTTTGACCTTTTCAAATCTGGCCTTGTCACAGGATTTAGAAAACCAGGACTTTTGAGTAGCTGCAGAGTTTTTCTGTGTACGCGGAATAAATAATTCCATACCAGCTTGGATAATTTCGATTACGTTTTATGAGATGTCAGGGGGTTCAGAATGAGAGAAGCAGACAGACGCCCGTGGAAGTGAGGAAAAGTAATCTTGCATTTTGTCCCATTTCGCGGAGTTGTAGTGCCAAACGATACGTGGGTGTGATGACTGTGTGACCTCGGGTTGCATTGCGCAGGAAGCAGTGACCATTCCGTGGTCTGAGCGACCTAGGGGGGCGGTGACTGATATCTTATAGCAGTCAGGATTTGTAGTAAGAAGGAGATCCTAGGGATTTCTAATGTTGGGATGCGAGGAAAGTAAGTAGGTTGCTGTACCATATTGAACAGATCTTTATTTGTAGTTGTCATGATTTCGTACTAATTCAATTTTTATCTGTCTGAGAATGCTGTCAAGCAGTGAAACTATAGTCACAGTAACGTTGAAGAACATCCTAGAACATCCAGAATTCGTAAGGGCCACGTGCTCCAGTTAGCTTAGGTGCTGGCTACGTCCTTTACATACAAAAAAGAAAACCAACAGTGAAGCCAGAGAAGTAGTCTTTAAGTCTATATGTAGTATGGACAAGTTTTACCAAGTAAGGGCAACAAAAATCAATGAATTAACATTATATAACACTATTAATAGTTCTTGTTAGTACAACAACTTGTTAATGTATTTACCAAGAATAAGCTTTTCAACGTTACAATTGTTGGTAATAATGATATTTTAGTTAGTCACGCCATCTGTCAAAATTTTTTGAAATAATTAACTATCGCAAAAACTATTAAAAACTAGCCTGCTGTATTTTACTCTTGTAGCCCTTTTACTTGATACCAGTAATAAATTTTGGTACGTAGTTTACCTTTTATTATATATATATATATATATATATATATATATATATATATATATATATATATATATATATATATATATATATATATATATATATATATATATATATATATATATATATATATATATATAAACTGAAACTGACCCTGGATATGGGGTCTAGGGGACCCAGTTCGCGCTCATTTGAAGATTTTTTTCATTCGAAAGTTGGGATATCCTCATTAGTTAATCTTTTGTGAGAAAAATCTCTAAAATTAAGGGTATATAACGTACCCAGTCAAATGAGCATAACGCCGTTAAAATTTGGTTTTAGAAATAAGTTTATAGGAGTGTAGGGGACCTTTCTCGTCTTTTTATCAATGAGACAGTCTACATGATGTATTTTTATAATAAGCGAACTCCAAGTAGACTAAAACGGATCCCTAATGTTCCTTTGGCACAAAGAAAATTATTCTATTACATATTTTCTCAAATCACAGCATATATACAAAACCTCAAAGCTCTATAAACTGCAAGGCGCTTGGGATTAAATGTGGGCTGTTAACGTTAAAAAAACCTAAATAGAATGCATTTGTGCAAGAATATAAAAATATTTTTGTGCCATGAGTCTAGCGCTATCTTTCTTTTTATATTATTAGTTAACGTTAAAAAAGCAAATAATATGCATTTGTGCAAGAATATAAAAATATTTTTATGCTGTGAGTCTACCGCTATCTTTCTTTTTATATTAAGTGTGTATCATAGCCTCATTCATTTACATATTCACTAAGGGGTAATTCACGGCAAATATATTTTCAGGCCTGTAGTGTATTTAGGTCGCATTAGCAAGTAATGAAAGTTGTTCAAGGGTAGTTTCTTTTCATGAAAGTTTCATACGCTACCCTGTACTGACCCTACCGCCACTTTACATACGTGAGACTTTGACTAGGATCTACTTGAATGTGAACGCCTATAAAAAGGCCTTAGTTGTTCTTTATTATCGTACAATGACTTTGTGCCATCTCCTTATTCCCAGCTGATAAATCAGTCTAAGTTGTGTCAACAAAACGGACATAACACGATAATACTTAAACAGAGCATGTAAAGTCTATTAATTTTTCTAATTCTAAATGTGCTATTCGTAGCCTCTTGGTTGAGCATGCTTGTTATTCAGTCTAGGAATTTATTAAAATCTGTATGAACAACAATAACTTGAAAGTGATGTTATGTAACTGTTTTGTGTTGTGTTTTCAATTATCCTTTCATTGTTCTGGCCTTTGCAATTAATTATATCTTTTATTTTGATGTTTAGTCTTACATTATATGTGTATCTTTTGTTCTACTCTATTGCATTAACTCCTCGAGATGTATATATGCATTAATGATTTGTAATGACCTTATAATAAATTAAAATATAAGCTTAGAAAAGTAATTCTCCTTAAAAAGTCAAGTTAGAGATATATAGACAGAGCATAATGTTTTGTAACAGTGAACACTAGGGAACCTCAGAGGTACACCTGTAATAAAAAAGCAAATGTAACATTCCACATGCTTTTGTCAAAATACTTCGGAGGACATTCTTTATTTTTCTATTATCTACATTATTTGTAGTTGTGAATTTTTGACACTAATTCCTTCAACAACCAATTATATAGAGAATAAATTTACCTACATAAAATGTATAGGGTGCTAGATCTGACTCTGATAGACTGATAAGCATGTCTCTACTTATAATACTGGGGGGATTATTGAACTGGTTTATCAGGGATAGAGCACTATGTGAAAATTCCCTGAATGCGTGAAGATTGTAACAGGTGATGAGCACTGATAAGTACAATTTGGAGAACCCAATTCATCACAATACAGAGTTTAGACCTGACGATGATTTTGCTATCAACTCTAGCGTCATCAGAGGGATGAAATAACTAAGTGCATAAAGACTAGGACTACCTTTTATATGTTAGTTGCCAAGAAGTTGCAAACAGTGTTCTCTAGGAAGGTATACAGACAGACTCCCACTGCTGAGTCTTAAATCGCTGTAATTAAAACTGCCAGGTATGCAGCTTTAATATTGTGTGTCGTTATCAAATATTCCTTCTAAGGACAAGCTGGTTACTAAGATAACTGCTCGAGCAATGGACTACATAGAACCGGACCTCCTCTATTCATCGAAAGATTTATGTTCAAATTGCTAACGATGCATCTAGCTGACGCGACTCTCTGAATTTTTTTTATTAACTTGAGATTTTCTTTATCTACATTATAACCATTATCCCAAATATGCTGATAAATACATGACTTATCAATTGTGCCTTATTTTAGTTGCGCTAAATGTTCTTTAAATCTAGTTTCAATACTTCTTTTAGTTTTCTCAGCATATTTAATTTCACAATCCTTACAACCTATTTTACAGATTCATATTCTGTGGTTTTATTTTTTCCTTTGGGTTACCTAGCAAAATTTTTAATGTTTTTTTTTGTTGTGAAAAACGTTAGCTGGAATTTTTTTTCTTAAGAATGCGATGAAAGCCTCTCGTAATTCTCCGTGCAAATGGTAAACAGGTAACGGTTTTGTCTGGTTTATCCTTTCTGGAAATTTTAGATTGCGCTACCATTTTCTTTGTTTTATCTTTATTGACTAGTTTCTCCACTAACCAGAAAGAGTAACCATTATACTTAGCTACATTTTTAATATACTGAATTTCTGTGTTGTAAATTTGTTTTTTTAAGGGTAACTGCATTAATCTATGAACCAAAAAATTCAAACTCACTGTTTGGTGGAAAACTATGGTGTGTCAAATTCTAAGGTGTCTCTATTTTTAATAACTAATATATCAAAAAAAGTTAATTTGTTATTAATTTCTATTTCATGCGTGAATTTGATGGAGTCAAATTAACTGTTTAATTTGGAAATAAAATCATTTATTCTGTATACGTTTTTATTAAAAACTGCAAAAACATTGTAACATAACGAAACCATACTCTAGGGAAATAGTCATTTTTGTTTGCTAGATCTGTTTCAAACCTGCACATGAACAGGTCTGCAATTAATTGGAAAAGGGGGTTGTCAAAATATTCATTATTAAATTTAAAAATATCGTGATTCATTTTATATATTCTTAGCAGGCCTCTTCATCTATGTTCTTCATTTTTAACAAATGGTCTAAATACGTTAGCGTTTCTTTTATAGGAACACTAGGTATAAAAAGGTATTGTCTCCCAAAAATCCATAGTCAGGGAAAATCGGTGAGATCTATTGTTTCAGCTATAGATTCCCTGACATACAATATAACGAAATGGTTAACAAACGAATTCAAACGCTTGCCTATCAAAGAAAAAAGTTTTTGAGTTTCAAATTCACTTGAATTTATTAATAAAGGTAAAAATCTGAATTTAGTTGAAGCCGAGGTTTTAATATCGTTCGATGTGACTTCGTTGTTTCTCAGTGTTCCCATAAAAAAAACGCTAACGTATTTAGATCACTTGTTAAAAATGAACAACATAGATGAAGATGTCTGCGAAGAATATTTTAAAATTAGTAATTGGCAACTGTCTTCTTCCATTCATTGCAGGCGTTTTTTCGTGAGAAGATTTCAAACAGACCTAGCAAACAAAAATGACGATTTTCCTAGATTATGTTTTCGTTATGTGGACAAACTTTTTGCAGTATTTAATACAAATATACATAAAATAGGTGATTATATTGCCAAATTAAACAATAAATTTGATTCCAATGACGCATAAAATAGAAATTAATAACCAATTACTTTTTATTAATGTATTAGTCATTAAAAATAGAGACACTTTAGAATTTGACATTCACAGAAAGGAAACCACTACTGTGAGTTACATTTCTTTTGACACACAATAGTTTTTCACGAAAAAAAAACAGCGAGTTTAAAATTTCTGGTTCATAGACTAACATAGTTTCCCTTAAATAAATAAATATACAACAGAGAACTTGAATATATTAAAAATGCAGCTAGGTATAATGGTTACTCTGTCTGCTTAGTGGAGAAACTAGTCAATAAGCATAAGACAAAGAAAAGGTTAGCGGAACTTACGACTTTCAGAAAATATAAACCAAACCGTTGTCTGTTTACCATTTGAACCACGAATTACGAGAGGTTTTAGTAGCATTTTTAAGAAAGCCAATTTACAGCTAATATTATCTACAAAGAAAACGCATTAAAAAAATTGCTAAGTAAGCCAAAAGATAAAGATAAAAACCACAGAATTGTCGGGAATCTGTGAAATAGGTTGCAAGGATTGTGAGCTTAAATATGTTTAGCAAACTAAAAGAGCTACTAAAACTGGATTTAAAGAACATTCAGCGCAACTAAGATATGGCACTATTGGCAAGTCATGTATTGCTCATCATATTTGGGATAATAATCATCATGTAGGTAAAGAAAATCTCAAGTTACTCAAAAATTCCATGCAGTCGCGACAACTAGATGCTTACGAAAGTATATATATATATATATATATATATATATATATATATATATATATATATATATATATATATATATATATATATATATATATAATTAGAAATTGGAAAAAAATATGTTTCGATGAATAGAGTAGGTCCGGTTGTATGTAGTCCATTGTTCGTACTATTATCTTAATAACCAGCGTGCCGTTCTTAGAAGAAATATTTGGTAACGACACACAGTATTACAAAGCAGGTATGCAGTTTTCATTACAAGGATCTAAGACTCAACAGTGGGGGTCTACATACTAAAATTTAAATGTCTATGTTACATGAAAAAAAGTTATAGGCATTTAATTTAAAAAATATTTGGTGCCAGACCATTTTTATAGAAATTTCTTACCATAAAGCACTTGCTGCGTCCCAAATTTTTGTTGTCCAGCACTGGCTTGCTTATAAGTCGCTGCTACGTTATTTAATTATTACAACTTATATAAGTTTTTGGAGAGATAAAATTTAAGCATAACAATATCTGTTTTCTATGAACATCAAAATTAAAAACCATTATCGTTTAATAATTTGATGTTTGGTAATTTAGTTTCCGGTCAGCAGCATCAGTATAAGTTACCAAACAGAATACGAGTTTTTTGGGATTAACCGCAAAGTTGCATACGATGCAGTGAATCTCTGTTAACACAGCTGACAGCGTTATTGTTTCATTGATTACACAATGCTTTTATTTTCCAATGGCCTTTAATATTCTGTCACAATCAGTTTTGTTGGTTGCGGTGTTTGTTCACCGAAAACTAATACCCTGTTTAAAAAAATAGCAGCCAATTTTTCATGCAACCAGGAAAGCTTAATGTTTTAGTTTTTACCTCAATATACAGTGTGAGACTCTTATAAAAGAAAAGTGATGAGTCGATTAAATGTTTTTAAGAAAACTTTTGGATAGGTTAATTTTAAATTTTCATTTACCATATTTTATTAATAAACTTTGAGTTTTACGTCCAGTGTAATTTCAATAAGAAACTCTGAAATTAAAGTTAGTGATATGTATTTCTGGCTTTTCCCTTCAACGATTTTAATTGTAAACTCAAAAAAGGAGAGAAAACTTTTTTAGAATCGTTCTCTTAGGCGTATTTTAAACAATCGAGACATCAGGTTACCAATACAGAACCAAATTACCTTGAAAATGTACAGGCCTTAGGTGGTCGCCATATACGGCTTTAGTTACAACCAATCCACTGGTGCAATTTTCACAAAAACCACTCTTTTCGGAAGTCTCAGCCTTGAAAACCCTGGAGAAGGTTATGAGGTTTCAGTGGCTACTCCTAACTACGTCGGACATGCGGCATTTCTTAATAAACTTTTGTATTACAGATTGCACTCTGAACTCTTCTTATGGATAGCTAGTTTTCTGAAAGCAAGCTTCTTGCATCATCAATGGTATATCAGCTCCTAATACTTTCTGCTCTATAAAGTGACCTTCTGTCAACAATTCGATTTCGCTGATAATAGCGCTCTTCATAGTACGTCGCCTAATACCTTGCTTAGCTTCTCATCGATGATAATTGTAATAACCAACTCTCAAAATGATGCCCTGTCTAAGATGCTTAGCTGTTGTTGAAAATGGGCAAATATTTGTCTGATTTGACAAGATTGGCATCTGATTTAGTAGTTTCAAGCGAAATTGAACACAAATTTTTGAAACCTATGCTTGATGAAAATCATTTAGCGATTTTTTGCAGAGACGCCCTACGTGAACTGTTAGAAAACCGACTGAAATTTCATTAATGAGGGCTCTTGTATTCACAAGAAACTGTTGACACATTGTCTTAAATATCATAGAGGCAAAAGCAGATGAACATCATCACCCACCAGAGTTTTTAACAGAAAAAAAAATGGTTTAAATATCGTACAGTCCAGGTGGAGTGTTATTTCTTTTAAGAGAAAACCGCAAGTCAGAACAATAATATCTGCTAAACGCAGCTCACTTGTTTTAACAGATTTGTGGTAGTGACACTTTTGTGATACTTTCTGCAAGAAAAAATATAAGCGTTCTGCTGGAAAGACATGCTTGTCATATAAGCGACTGGATTCAAACCATAATTTTCACCGATTGGTTTCATCACTTTGTTTTGGAGTATTAAAAGAGGCCTACGTAGTTCTAATTCTAGACCTACAAAACCGCCACACCAAAAACTCTAAATTTTTAAATTCGGCAAAGGCAAACTAAGTTCCAGCGGCATATTGTTTCTCCTTTCCTGATATTTTTAAGTTAAAAATATAAGCGTTTTGCTTGGCATAGGTGCTTGTCATATTAGTGGCTGGATTCAAACCTTAATTTTGACGGATTGGTTTAGTCATTTTCTTTTGGAAGTAAAAACATTAAAAGGGGATGATCTGTTTTTTTATTTTGGACCTGCAAAAGAACTACAACATAAACCATATTTATTTAATTCTCAAAGCCAAATTATGAGACTATTGGCGTTCCACCACATACTTCACATAAACTGCAATTTTTGAAGAAATTCATAATGGAACCTCCAAAGGTCTTTTGCCTCTAAAGACGTTTTAGTCAGAACAGTTAATCAGCTTGATGTATCTGGAGTGTCTGATGAAACTTGCTAAAAAATGCAGAGTGGTGCCCATAATAAAACTGGATGTCAGGCAACTGGCTCGTATCTAGTTAACCAAAACATATTTGACCAATCAAAATTTTTATCTGCTGAGCTTAAACATACCATAAAAGTGTCGTTGCAAGTAATAATGTCAGTTACAACGTTTAAATAAGGCTGGATTTAGAGAAAAAAACTGCAAACGTAGCCCTGATATTTTCGACTCCGTATCTCAAAGACTTAGAAACTTTTATAGTAACAAGAGAGGAAAATAAATTGAAAGCTCTTACGAATATACAAGGGCGGACAAATAATAACAAACGACAATAAAAAACAAAAGTGAAGCAGGGTCAAATTAATCAGCGTTTTCCAAAAGACAGTAACGAAAAAGCTTGTCATCTGACTCGTCAGGCGCATCAGTTGACGCACTTCAACAGCAATATTCTTGCATGTTTTGTTACAAAAATTATTTCTAGGACGCTAGTGCAGAAATCTGGATCCAGTCAGTGCGTTTTGTGTATTAATCACACGAAAAATGTCCATCTGGACTGAGCAATATTTTTTTGTGTGATTTTTGCAAATAGTATTTGTTTTTGTCTTGCACAATTAGCACCTCTTTTTGTTTTCGAAAAAGGCGTTTCGCAGTTACGTTACTTAAACACACCTTGTTTCTAATTTGCTTATTTTTTCTATACTTGCCTAGGTAGTATTCCATATTAAACCTAATTTTATGACAAACACATATGTAACTTTTTATTTATTCATCTCCTTAGTTTTTTTTGGGAGTTTGTATTTCTTAAACCCAAAAATATATTCAATAAATGATTTTACCAATACTATGAACCAATTTTGCGCAGGGAAATTTTTTTAGATATTATTGATCACGTTTCATCTAACTTTAAATGTTGAAATAAGAGTTGTTATTTTTAACAGATTGAAATAAAATCTTGACAGTCATATTGTTTACCTGACAGTTTGTACTAAGACCGTTTGAAAGAAGAATGGTTTTATTTTACATTTAATAATCAGAACAGTCAACTATATATATATATATATATATATATATATATATATATATATATATATATATATATATATATATATATATATATATATATATATATATATATATATATGTGTGTGTGTGTGTGTGTGTGTCTAGTTTTACCGCGCAATTTTGAAAGGTTGTAGCAGTGCAGTCTTGTATGTCACAAACAAGCTGACATAACTGCAGTGGATTGTACACATGTCCCATCCCTCGAAGAGAGGGTACCTGCAATGTACAAGACCTGGACAGAGCCTATTCGTCTAACACAACAGCTTCGAAGAGCTTCTGCACCGAGTGCTTTTAATTCGTTGTGCTATTACACGTTCCGCCTATATATAATGCATATCATTAGTATATAGGTTTTATGGCTTTAAAGCCTATTCGTTCAGCAGCTTCGAAGAGCTGCTGCACCGAGTGCATTTTGATTCGCACACGACCACGAGTTGTGGTATTACACTTTCCGCCTATTTATATCGATAGTATATAGTTTTTATTGTGTTTAAATATATATTTAAGTGTTTCCAAGAGATTTTATTCCATAACACGATACAATCCATTTTAATACGTAAATAGCGGTAACTACAATCCACGAACCATACACAAGATCAACAATATATATATATATATATATATATATATATATATATATATATATATATATATATATATATATATATATATATATATATATATATATATATATATATATATATATATATATATATATATTGGGTGCGGGCAGGTGAGGCTATGAGTGTGTGACTGTGTCTCTGTGTGAGATTAGGAGTTTTTGGGAATCTATGCCAGTGTTTTAAACGTACGTTGCGTATAGGGCCTGCGTGAGCAGAGAGCATGTAAATGTGCGTGGACACGTGAAGATAACTTTTTGAATGCATGACTATGGGTGTTTGTGTGTATGCGTGTGAAAGTGTCGCCCTGACATGGGTCGCTTGTAATTCACTTTTTACGATTTTTTTTCCTTTGTTGCTTTTTTCAAGTTAGTGTTTAAAAAGATAAATGGCTTGGCACTAATAATTTAATATGGTTTAATTGGTAGAGCAGCGGATACTACGGTATCGGGCTGAACTTCGCCTTAAAATTTGTGTTCATCTAGTTAATAAGGAAATAGTTTACTTATTGTATGAGCACATGTCAACAACGTCAAAACAAATTTAGGAATTATTACTTATATATATATATATATATATATATATATATATATATATATATATATATATATATATATATATATATATATATCTGTGTGTGTGCGTATGTATGTATGTATGTATATTCGACAAAATATTTTGCGCGAAAATTTATTAAAACATTATTTTAACTTACGCTAAACATTTTTTACACAATAATTTAACACCATTTTTTTTTTCAAGAAAATTGGAAACATTTGTTTTATTTCAAGAAAATATGTTAAAAAATTTTAGCAAGAAAAGTCTTTAGAGCAAGAACATTTTGAGAATAAAAATTTGCTAATGACATAAAAGAAAAATGCAATTAGATGTATGTATACCTCTTGTTGTATACTCGGTCGTATCTGCAACAATCAACACATATGGCATAAAAACTAATCAAGCATAAGTTTGATAATTTTTTTTGCGGTACAATCTACCAATAATAGTAGTACATTTACTTTTTGATTGTGGTGCAAAGTTAATACGTATAATTTTAAACTTTTGCTTTTTCAAAATAATTATCAAATTGCTGGTAAAATGCGTTCATCAGTAGCTCAGAGAATTACAATTTTAATAATGATTGGTTATGGTGAAAGGATCATAACTCAGGCAGTGGTGTGTATTCTGTTTAATATTAAACATCTGGATATGTCTATCAATCCTTCAGCAGTGAGTCGAATAGATAAGAAATTTCGAGAAACGTCTAGCGTGGAACATTTCCCAAAAACAGATCGCCGGTCTATAAGTGAAGAAATGAAATTAAACGTCTTATTGGCAGTGTAAGAGAGTCCCCACAGTAATGTTCGGCAAATTGGCAGAGACACTGGACTTCCATTTGAGACGGCACCTTGAAAAGCTTTATTTTTTAAAATACAGCTTTTGCAGGAGTTCTTCGATGACGATACAGACCGAAGGATGCAGTTCTGTGCAACATCAATGGATAAATGTAATCTTGCAAGTACCGAACATTCTCTTTTTGGACGAATCTTCTTTTACTGTACCTGGGGAGGTTAACCGTCAAAACTGCATATACTGGGGAAGGGAGAATCAAAGACGGATACGACAGAATCAACCACAACATCCACAAAAGGTAAATGTTTTGGCGGGAGTTAGTAGTAGTAGCATTATTAGGCCCTACTTTTTTATGGAACTATTAATGGACCATAATTTTTAAAGCAGTATCTCATTTCGGCGTTATGGAAATTATTTCCTGATGGACACAATGCTGGTATGGTAAATCATAACTTGCGGTGTCAACAAGATCGTGCCCCCGTGCATTATGACATCAATGTTAGACGGTATCTGCATCAGTTGTTTTCCAACAGATGGGTTGACAGGCGTAGTGCAGTCGAGTGGTCAGCATTATCACCTGATCTAACTCCGTTTGATTTTTTCCTGTAGGGTCATTTGAAGAATGTGGTATTCAAGAGTAAACCAGATACTATCGGCAAATTAAAAACAAGAATTAGAACTGAATGTACCAACATTTATTCAGAGATTATAAATAGAGTCTAACAAGAATTTGTTGACCGTTTGCGATATTGTCCGGCACAAGAAGGCAGGCATTTCGAACATTTGATTAGATAAAACTGAACTATGCAAATCTTTATAGGCTTCACTTGTGTTAGTACTGAATAGAGAATTGGATTAGCTTTAAAAAGACGTATCACATTACACACCATCCAATTTAAAAATTTTGAGAGAGTAGCCACCCTTTAAAGAGGTGTAACGATAGGGCTGAGATTTTTATATCAAAAAATGGGTTTTTGAAAATAAAATTCGACCTGTTGTTCAATTTACCTTAATATGGTCACTTTCAATTTTATGGAATTTTTGCGTTACTTTGTAGATACAGTGTATATATATATATATATATATATATATATATATATATATATATATATATATATATATATATATATATATATATATATATATATATATATATATATATATATATATATAGACATAAGAAATGGACCATGTTCTAGGAGGTCGCGCTCACTTGAAGAGATTTTTTCAAAATTCAAAAGTCAGGATCTCTTAACTAGTGTGTTTTTCTACAAAAATTTACCAACTAAACTAAAACTACAAAAAATTATTATAACTATTATCTAAATGTGTTTTTTAGATGTATATAGACCATCATAAAAGACACATGCCGGTTTCGCTCTTTCACAGCTCGACATTGAGCCATACCTATGATTACAAAAACGCATCTAAGACAAATTGTTTTAAATATAGCCAGACTACGATCATCATCTATCGATTTTTGCATAAAAAAGTTAATAAAAATAGTGTCTTTTTTAAATCAATATAATCTCTATTAACATCACAGTGAAGCCCTAACTACAAATTTACCCTTGAAGGATATCGGCTGAATCTAAATTATACTTATGCTTTGCTGTGTTATTAATGGTAATCTTTCTCCTACCTGATATTAAATGGTTTTTAATATTTTAGAAGCTGCTGATTGCTTTATTGGTTCCCGGTGTAGATAAACCTAATTCAATAATTCATAAACGGTCTGCTGTTATTGTTGTATTGTAGTTCAGTTCTCACATGCTAACAGAACCATGAATTTTAATAATAGTGATAATAGTTTTGTTATGATTATTGACGTTTATTGAGGAATGGTAACTGAGACACTCGTAGGTTATCAAGGTAAATCATAAATTTGATGATCTTTGTTTTTGGTTTTATTTCAAAATCATAACCAGGAAACTTGTTATAAGACATATTAATTAAATATTAGATTTTTGTCATACTGAATGATTTTTCTAGAAGCATTATTTATAACAAGGCTATTAATATTTTTGAAAAGAATATATACCGTGAATTGTAAAATTATCGAAAACTTAAAGCGGAAATTACCAGAATGACAACAGCATAGTTGACAACAATGCAAATAATAATATTAATAGTTGGATCATAATAGCAATATTTGCACAAGCTAAAATGCCAACAAACTTTAATTAAGCGAATAAACCATATGCCGACTATGGGATTTGAACCTTTATGTATCTTATGTATCACAATTAACCAAAACTGTATTTTTGATTTAAACTCGACTTTTTAGAGATTTTTTTAGTAAAAAAATTCAGTAATTAGAATATAACGACAATTTTGAAAAAAATTCTACAGATGAGCGCGAACTAATATATTTTATTAGACAATTTTCATGTACAAAATGTTCTCTAAATAGCAAACTGTTCTGAAAAAAATTGTTTCGAAGTTTCTTGAAAGAAACAGTTGTTTCGAATCTTTATAAGTGCACTTGGAGAACCCAAATCACTATAACACATTTTAAGAAACTTAACGATCGTTTCACTGAGCAAAGTGGCGTCATCAGAGGATGAATTATAAATATCTTACATCTACAGCTCTGCTTATATTCTTGTGCAGGTAGTCCATAACGATAGACGGCGATCAAACAACACAAAAAATACCATATTTCGTTTGGCGGAAACCACCAGATTATTTTATTACCTATCAGACGTGCTTCTGCCGGTCTTTCTTGTGAAGTGATCTATCAACCGACTAACCACAGGCGGCGGTGCGAAGTTCATACAGTTTAAATTATTACTATATATATATATATATATATATATATATATATATATATATATATATATATATATATATATATATATATATACAGGGTAGCGCATTGAAAAGGAAACACACCGATTTGCGTCCAGAGAATATTTTTTTAAGAAACGCTGAAACACGTCAATTTTAATTTTGAGGGGGACATGTTTTGACATAAAACCTAACTTTATCACATCAGCCCCTTAAGGGTGGTAATAACAACCCTTATATTTTAAATAGGGAACATGGGTCAAGTGTTACATCATTTGAAAACTCTTTCTTTTCTGAATTCAGCTCACTAATTTTTTTGAAGTTTTATCAACTCGTTTAAAATTATTCACAGTTGGAGTTGCAAGAACGTATTTCATTCATTGTGATAATAAATGCACTAATTAGTCAATTTTTCGTTAAAAAAAAAACTAAAAACCAAAACCAAACGTTCAAAAATGTTTATTAAGTTAAGTAAGTATTCAAATTCTTGACCACCAGCTTCCATACATAAGTAAAAATTTTGTTCAAAACGAGCTCTGACATTCTGGATCAGTGGTGGAGTTATTAGACGGCATTCTTTCAAAAATGCATGTCCTAATTCTTCCAGAGACTCCGGTTCTGTTGCGAAAATTCTACTATTTAAATGGCGCCATAGAAAGAAGTCTAAAGGAGTTAAATCTGGTGATCTAGGGGGCCACTCAATAGCACCTCTACGCCCAATCCATTGCTCTGGAAACTTGATGTTCAAAGACTCCCTAACACGTTGTGAAAAATGCGGAGGAGCTCCATCTTATTGAAACACTAATTGATTTTCTTGATAGCGATCATCATTTTCAACAATGCCAATTAGTAGAGGATAAACGATATCTTCTAGTAACTCCAAATACGTTTAGCCACTCAAACTGCCATCAAGAAAAATTGGTCCAAATAAACGGTCTCCAAAAATGCCAGTCCAGACATTCCATTTCTGTGGAGTTTGAGTGTGGACTTCGTGAAAATTTCTTGGCTTATTATCTACCTAATAACGACAATTATGACGATTGACTGTAGAGTTTAATAATAACGTACACTCGTCTGAAAAACAGATATTGAACAGCAAGTTCCCGTTCTCAGCTATTTGTGCTGTCATAACTTCACAAAACTCCAGCCGCCGATCAAAATCATCTTCATTCAGTTGTTGTACAAGATGAATTTTATACGGGTGAAATTTATGATGCTTAAATATTCTCTGAATAGTTCTTCTTTTGATGTTTGAAACAGTGACCAATTTTCTCGTGCTCAAAGTTGGGTCTGCAGCAATTTGTCCTAAAACTTCAATCTCAGTAGTCTCATTTCTAACCGGAAATTCACGTTCAGGATCCCGTTTTTTGTTGGCTACTGAACCACTTTGTCAAAACTTTGCAACTAACTCCAAAATGTATTTTCTGTTAACATGTCTGTTCGGATGTCGTTCATTAAACAAATTTTCGGTACGGATGGCACAGTCATCGTTTTTGAAAAAAAGAGTAATTATTTCAACTCTTTCTTCTACAGAATACATAATTGTAAAATTAATTTTCGGTACTACTATCAAGTATCAAACCGATCGATAAACTGAAATAATAAACCGCATTTCTCTCATTCCGATAATAAATGTTCTGATAGTCAATTTTTTGTTTACAAACCAACAAAACGTTGACTATCAGCACATCCCTTATCGGAATGAGTGAAATGTGTTTTTGCATCTTCAACTGTGAATACTTTTTAAACGAGTTAATAAAACTTCCAAAAAAAAATAGTGTGCTGAATTCAGAGAAGAAGGAGCTTTCAAATGATGTAACACTCTACCCGTGTTCCCAATTTAAAATATAAGGGTTGTTATCACCACTCTTAAGGGGTTGATGTGACAAAGTTGAGTTTTATGTCAAAACATGTCCTCCTCAATATTCAAATTGACATGTTTCAGCGTTTCTTAAAAAAAATTCTCTGGACGCAAATCGGTCTGTTTCGTTTTCAATGCGCCACCCTATATGTATATATATATATATATATATATATATATATATATATATATATATATATATATATATATATATATATATATATATATATATATATACACTTTCGAAAGCGCTTAGGTGTCCTGATTGTCTAAAATGTTTAATAATTTTACATTATCCTTATCTACGTGGTGACTACTATCCCAAATATTTCGGGCAACGGAGGATCGATCTATAGAACCGTATCTTAATTGTGCTAAATGTTCATTAAATCTCATTTCAATAGGTATTTTTGTAAGTTTGACGTATTTAAAATCACAATCTTTACAACTTATTTCATAAATTCCCGACATTTCAGCCGCACTATCCTTGTCTTTTGGGTTACCTCGTGTCGACAAAAAATAATTTAAAAAACTAGCTAGATAACCCAACAGACAAGGATAGTACCGCTAAAATGTCTGGGATTTATGAAATAAGTTTTAAAGACTGTGATCGCAAATACGTCGGACAAACAAAAAGGTCTATGGAAATTGGATTTCATAAAACAATTAAGATACACTACTATACATAGATCTTCCGTTGCCCAGCATATTTGGGATAATAATCACCAAGTAGGTAAGGATAATCTAAAATTGATTAAACATGTTAGACAACCAGGACAGCTAAGCGCTTTCTAAAGTATATATATTGCGAAACATAGTAATAATAAAAAGTGTATAAACTTTCCACCTCCGCCCATGGTAAGTCGCCTGATAGATCACTTCACAGGAAGACCGGCAAAAGCACGTCCGATAGATAATAAAATAATTTAGTTATTTCCGCCAAACGAAATATCTTCCCGTTTGTGTTATTGGACCACCCTCTGTCGTTTTGGACCAACTACCTGCACAAGACTATAAGCAGAGCTGTGGATGAAGAATATTTTGAATTACTCATCCTCTGATTACGCTAACTTGGTTAGTGAAATGATCTTCAGTTTTTTTCAATGGGTTGTGGTGATTTGGGTTCTCCAAATATACTTATCAGTGCTCATTACAGGTTCCACTCTTCACTTAGCCGAATTTTTAAGTGAAAGAATATACGGCGAAGTTTTCATGAACCATTTTTTAACGAAATATGTAAACATTTCAATGAATTTTTGTGCAAAAAAATCGCTTAGTGGAATTTTCATGATTTCATATTTTATCGAATTTTTACGTACAATTTTTTAACCAATTTTGTAGCCATACTATTTATTAACGAACTTTCGTGGAAAAGTTTCTTTTATCAGATTTTTGCAAATTCATTTAGTCCATTTTTGTAGGTTTTTTTTCTTCAAATTTTGATCAAAAACACTTTTTTAACTATTTTGTACAGACAAAACTGGCTAACTACAGACGTAGAGACAATTTCTCTGGCTTCACAGAAGTGTTTTCCTCTACTGTTTAACAGTATCAGCGAATCAGCGAAACCGGTCACAGAGAAGAACACAAACCCTTGTAAAGTCAGAGAAATATTATCTACGTATGTGTTTAGTATTGAACAGTTTCACTAAATAAGGGCCACAACGATTAATGAAAAATTCGCTTATGACGACATCACAACTTTAAGACTTTTGGAAATTTTCTTTAGATGTGCGTGAACTAAGTGCACAAAAAGTCATATACGGGGTTTGGGTAATCATAGAATTTAGCTCTGTATTCAAGTTTATGCAGTGTTGCCGCTCTTTTCTCTTGACTACTCCTGACTTAATTATGAAACTAAATTTAAAAATAGTGAGGCAGAAAGCTTCTATCGTAATGAATAAGGTATTAAAATGTAATATGAAATAAATACCGACGCTACAAATGCGTTATGATAACGAATAAGGTAAGGAGACAAGATTTAGGAGTACATACGAAGCAAGTGTGTTATGGTAACGAATAAGATATCAATATGTATTCTAAAAGAAGTAGGTACTATCGGATCAAGTGTATTATAGTAACAAATATAAATATCAATACGTATTATGAAAGAATACTGACACAGCAAATGCGCTATGGTGACGAATTAGGTATTATAATACATACATATGTTTATATATATATATATATATATATATATATATATATATATATATATATATATATATATATATATATATATATATATATATATATATATATATATATATATATATACAGAATTCCTTTATATAATATAATTCTCTCAATTATACTCCTGAAGTCTGAAACTTCCGGCATTATATTTATTGATGTATGTCTATCAAATTTTAGTATATCTTTTATAACTTTGCTCTGTATTTTTGTGACTGCTCAATTTTCATTCTATTTATGTTTATCACAATTGTTGTACAATGCTCAATATATGTTTGAACAAACGACCTATACAGCAACATTCTTGTATACTTGTTCATGTATGTGCCAATTCTTATCAAGTAGAATTTGTGGTTTAGAACGTGATCTAACACAATCCCTAAATATTTTACCTCACAGACTCTTTCTATTTCCAAGGTGTCTATTTTATTTACAAATTCGTGGACACCATGCTAGTTTCCAATAACCATATATTTACATTTAAGAGCCTCGGTGGTTCGGTGATAAGAACGTATGCCTCTAAACCGAAGGGTACTGGGTTCGATCTCCTTCCTTCGATTTCCTTTCACTTTTTCAGTACATGCTGTAACATTAACATCAACTGATGTTCTGGTATCGTATTTGAGAAAGCTGAATGTCTGCAGGTTCTGCCATTCGGACGGGACGTAAAATTATCAGTCCCGTGTGCATGCGACGTTGGGCGCGTTAAAGATCCATACCTTTTTTACAGAAAGGCAGGGTTTGGCATAATTTCCACGATAGTGAGGTGAAACTGCTCCCTGGCGTCGGTGATTGGCCATAGTCGCGGAAATAGACCGACGAAAAAAAATAATACATTTACACCTAGATCATCATCACACAGATACCTAAATATGAACTGCATATCAGTATTCATCTGGTCAACCGTTGAAGTCAGTTGTTTCAGATATATAGATCACAGTGTCATCGGCAAAAAGTTTCATTTTGGAAAACCTGCCATATTTGATAAGGTCATTTATATTAATTATAAATGAATATCTTATTAAGTCGATAAAGGGAAAGGAACTGGCAACATCGCGTAAACTTGAACACATAAATTTTGGTGCTCAAGAATCTGGTTGGTGATGAGAGCTAAACTCTAGGATTGCCTAGGTCGGTTTCAATGTTAACACAGATAAATAAATAAATAAATAACACCACATAAATGACGCCCTCCCGTCCAAAAGCGCAGCATCGGAGGGGAGGTTACATAGAAAAGACAACGGACAAACACACTCAACACATAGTAACAAAAACTGCCACTACCGGGAATCGAACTCGGACACTCCGTGTATCAGCCAAACACTCTTTCCACTGCACCACGAATATATAAATAAATAAATAAATAAATAAATAAATATATATATATATATATATATATATATATATATATATATATATATATATATATATATATATATATATATATATATATATATATATCACATTGATAACTCAAAAAATAATGGGATCATTTGGATCAAGTTTGCTAAGTACATTCCTTTTACAAGTGACAACTCGGCCCAGTTTTTTGCCAAAAATTTTGCGTTGTCTTTCGGGAAATTTTTATATCTTCGGAAATACCAAAGTGAGGACAACCAAATTTAGTACGCGGGTTTATATCATAAAAGGTAAACTACGTACCAAAATGTATTACTGGTATCAAGTAAAAGAGCTACACGAGTAAAATACAGCAGGCTAGTTTTTAATAGTTTTTGCGATAGTTAATTCTTTAAAAAAAATTTGACAGATGTAGTGACTAACTAAAGTATCATTATTACCAACAATTTCAAATCTGTGTGTGTGTGTAATTTCCGTAAAATAATTCCGACTATTTCTATGAAAATTGGCTATCATAACGCACTACCAGCGTCCAGACTTTCATCATAATTTATTAATACAAGGACGTAAAACTAAAAAAAGTTGGGTATTAAAATAAACATTGTTGTATGGCTGTGATAAGAAATGAAATATCTGGTAAATGAGATCAGTTCTAATTAATTTAAAACTGATAGATACAATCTGTTTAAAATAATCTTCAATTATCTTCTGAAAAGTCTGAAAAACAGCCAATCTACTACATTATTTTACGAATAAATCCTAGCTATAAACATGGTGCTCACAAAACAATTACATTGTTAATACGTTTTCAACAGATAGGTTTTTAATTAAAAACTATTTCACTGCTATTTGCTTTTGACTAGTTAAAATTAATTATGTATTTATATTTTATCTTTTAAGTAATTGAACACTTGCTAAATAAATACACAACAAAATTAAATGAAATTCTTGTTTTCCTAACAACAAAGTTTTGATGAATTGTGATTGCCTTGACTTGGTAAAATTGTTTTTTACTACATACAGATGAAGATGCCTTTTCTTTTCTTTTGATTTTACAAGGGTCTCGAAATACTAACGCTTGAGATCTATTTCTCAGCTACTTAGCAACCTATTAGCTTCTCTCTAACGAATTTCTCTTTTAGACGTCGCAAACGCAGAAATGGAGAACTTGTGATTTAAGCAATAAAACATGTAGGTATAAAGCATCTTAGATAAGCCGATTTTGCCAAAGTTCATTTAGGGTTTACTTGATTGTAAAAATATATTAAATCTCAAAATACATTTAAAGGCTTTTAGTACTAAATAATATATCTCTGGAAAGCTGAGCTTCGCAGCAGAGTTTTTTAAATTGATTGATTATGGTTTTCTTTGGTACAACCGTATCACAATGGACACAGAAGTAGAGGATTTTCCTTTGGACTCACAATAACTTCCTATATAAGTACGCTTGGATAACCCAAATGACCACAACACTCCTTTTAAAGGCCTGACGATCATTTAACCAACAAAGTTCACGTCATTGGAGGATGAAAAATTATAAAATACTCAACTACTACACATATACACTGTGTCTATAAAGTAACGCATAAATTCAATAAAATTGAAAGTGACAATTATTAAGAAGAATTCAAAAACTGGTGGATTTTTATTTTTTAAAACTAACTTTTTGATAAAAAAAATCCCACCTTTATCATGATCTCTTCAAGGGGTAGCGACCCTTTAGAAATTTTGAAATTAAATGGTGGATAGTGTGACACGTCTTTTTAAAGCTAATCCAATTATTCAGCAACACCAATTTCTTTTTGTAGGAATTAAATAAAGTGAGTAATAACATTTTTATGATCAGTGACACCTAACACAAGTGAAGCCTGTAAAGAACTACATAGTTGAGTCTTATCTAATTAAATGTCTGAAATGTTCGCCTTCTTGTGCCTGACAGTATCCCAAACGGTCAACAAATTCTTGTTGGACTCTATTTATAATCTCGGGAGAAATGTTGGTACATTCAGTTTTATTATTGTTTTTAATTCGTCGATAGCATCTAGTTTACTTTTAAATACCATCTTCTTCAAATGGCTCCACAGAAAAAATCTAACGGGGTTGGATCAGGTGATCTAGCTGGTCACTCGATTAAACCACGCCTGCCAATCCTTCTGTTGGCAAAATCTTGATCCAGATACTGTCAAACATTAGCATCATAATGCGTGGGGGCACCATCTTGTTATGATTCACCATACCAGCATTGTGTCCATCACGAAATACTCTTATAAGGTCGGAATGAGATATTGCTGTAAAAATTGTAGATATTGTGGCCTATTTATAGTTCCATCAAGAAAGTAGGAACCAATAATAATTCCCGCTCGAACATTTACCTTTTGTGGATATTACGTCTAATTCTGACGCATCGATCTTGGATTTTCCCTTGCCCAATATCTGCAGTTTTGACGGTTAACTTTTCCATATAGTGTGAAAGTAGATTCGTCCGAAAACAGAACGTTCGGTACTTGCAAAGATTTATCATTACATGTATCCATTAATGTTGCACAAAACTGCATCCTTTAGCCAGGATCGTCGTCAGAGAACTCCTACAAAATCTGTATTTTATAGGAATAAAGCTTTCCAAATTGTAACATTTTATGTGTAGTCTGAAATGAAATTCCATTTTCTCGGCCAATTTTCCGAACAGTATTGTAAGGGTTCTCTTCCACTGATAATAAGACGTCTAATTTCACTTCTTCACTTATATACCGGCGACCTGTTCTTGGCAAATCTTCCACGCTAGACGATTCTCTTAATTTCTTATGTATTCGACTTGCTATTGATTGATTGATAGACATATCTGGATATTTAGTATTGGGCAGAATAAACACCCCCACCTAAATTTGGATCCTATCACCATAACCAATCATCATGAGAACTTTAATCCTTTAACTGTTAATAAACGCATTTTACCAATTATTTAATAATTTAAAAAGTAAAATTGAAAATTTTCCATATTTACTTTGCACGACAACCAAAACGTAAATTTACTATTATTTGTAAATTGTATCGCAAAAAAATTATCAAATTTATACTGGCTTAGTTTTTATGACACTGATCACCCAGCAGATAATTGTTATCATCAGTCGATTATTACAGATACGACACAGTATAAAACAAAATCTCTAAAGGTCTTTTGGTACAAGAAGCCCAACATTTTTAACATTGTTTACAGACTTTGAGAAATTGAAGTATCATATCAGTATTATAAGACTGGACTATGTTATTCTTTACGGGCTCCACTTTTTTTAGTTTTTACTGGTAATAAAAATGTTATTACTTACCTTGCTTTACTCCTAAAAATGGTGTTGATGAATTGAGAATTGTATTAGCTTTTAAAAGATGTATCACACTACCCACCATCCAATTCTAAATTTCAAATGGTGGGCTACCATTTGAAAAGGTATGAGGATAGGGGTGAAATTTTTATATCAAAAATTTGTTTTTGACAAAAAGATTGATCTGTTTTTGATATTTACTTAATAATGGCCACTTTCAATTTTTTTGAATTTATGCCTTGTTTTATGGACCTAGTGAATCTATAATATGTCTTACGTAAAAGACAGATAACCTAGAGCGGTAGGAATTGTAGGCAAACTTTCTGCGTCTATATTTTAATTGTCGGACGACTTTTTTAGAATCCCGTTATTGCTGTACCTACCGAGCTTAGGAATATCTTTTACATCAAAGAGGCAGTGTGAACAGGGAGCTATTATTCAGTTTCAGAGCGCAATTTAGGCAAATTTTACTGTTAATAGTCTTGTATGTACGAATACGCTCATAGGCGTCTAAGTTTCCCGGTTGTCTAAAATGTTTAATTAGCTTCAGGTTTTCTTTATCTTTGTGGTGATTTTAATCCCAAATATGTTGAGCCACGCATGACTTGTCTATACTACCGTACATTAATTGTACCGAATGTTCCTTATGTCTCGTTTCAATAGTTCTTTTAGTCTGCCCAACGTATTTAAGATTACAATCTGTACAACCTGTCTCATAGATCCCTGAGATTTTAGTGGTTTTATCTTTAAATCCGAATGCTTAAAATATAGATGCAGAACGTTTGCCTGTGACTGGTCCCTCTCTAGGTTGTCGGTCTTTTACCTAATATCTATATAATAATATAATAATAATATATAATAATATAGTATATAATAAATATATGTGTGTGTTTTGTTTCTTTAACGTGGGCCTATTTCCGCGACTATGACCAATCACCGACGCCAGGGAGCAGTTTCACCTCACCGTTCTGAAAATTTTGCCGGAGCCCTGCCTTTCTATAAGGAGGGTAGGGATCTTTATGGTGCCCAACATCGCATGTACACGGGACCGACTTGATCAAATACAATGCCAGAACCTCGATTGATCTCAATGTTACAGTTTGTACTGAAAAAGTGAAAGGAGTACGCTGGGATCGAACCCAGTACCCTTCGGTTCAGAGGTACACGTTCTTACCCCTGAACCACCGAGGTTTTATAATAAATATAATGTGTAGTAGTTAAGTAGTTTAGAATTATTCCCCCTCTTATGACGCTAACTTTGTTAGTGAAATGATCGTCAGGTCTTTGAAAGATATGTTGTGGGGGTTTGGGTTCTACAAGTGTATTTATCAGTGTTCATCACAGATTGCAACCTTCACTTAGCTTCCTATATTCTCTGCAATCGATTTCACCTGGTACAAAATTTCCAGATAAAGCCAGTTTCACAAAACAGAAGCAGTTAATGCGAAGCTAAAGAAAATCAATTGCATCGTCTGTATCTAGTAGAGGCTATCTCCAAGCTAAAAACGATTCTTAAAAAAATGTGTCTTAATGCTGCGGTACACATTTTATTAGCACCATATTTATTGCTTAGGATGTAAGTATAAAAGTGCATGAACATTTGATTGTGTTTTAAATATCTGTTAACGATACAACTAACAATAACAAATTTTATCCGCAATCACCATTTAATTTTAAAAAGCATCCTCTGGTGGATTTTCTTCCCTGGACACCCTATAAAGTTATATGTCCAATCAATTTTATTAATAAGATAGCAACTTTATAAAAATTTTATCTTTTATAAATTTAGCCCAATAAATTTTAAGAGTTGTTTTTGTCTATTTTAAATTTTGATCTTTTTTTACTTTAAGTTAAATGAACTTGAAGCTTATGACATCACACATAGTTCAAACATATACACCTAAAAAAAAGGCTAAGCAAATTTTCTATACATAATATGTGAGCCATAAATAAGTTTGAATTAATTCAGATAATAAAGGACACTCGTATATTTATGACAACATAGAAAGTTCTCGCGAGCAAAATGTATGTCTCCGTGAAAAATAAGCAATATATAAGTGAGTGGATATCGTTTCAGGTTCAACCGACCATGGAAAAGCGGAGACGAATGAAGCATCAAAGAATATATTTCAGAGCACATGTCACTTAGCAATGGATAGCTGTAACAACAACTATCACTGTCGAATGTCATTAGCTCCCATCCTACACCACTGTGACATGTCCCGATGCAACAGAAATTCCTGTATGGAAGCTCTACAAGGCTTCTACAGAAAGCCGTCGCTTCCCTGGAACGTGGAAATTGCCTTTTGTCTCTGCAAGTATGTATTGTTTTTACAGCATAACCTTAAGATGTGTCAAGGGGCCAACACACTGCTTTTAATTCCAAAAATATTAAAATTGTAATAATGTTAAATCTGATCATAGAATAGGAAAAACAGACAATATAGTTTAATATATTTGATTATAACTCATAAACCATACGTACTAAACTTCATTTCACAGGGTGAGTCAACTAATGAATCATGGGTAAACTTTTCAAACAAAATGTACAATATACGCTACTCAACACTCAAAGCGTCGTTAGCGAAAATTTTACACTTTTAAAATTTGATGTTACATTTAATTTCCGCTATCAAATTGAACTGTGTTGAAAGCGTTTGCGATCACAAGCCGTTTACTCTTAGTACCTTGTTTTAAAAACCATCAGGTAATTCACATACCTTTCATACAGGGTGTTGAATAAAACATTGAAAACTTTCTCAACCGTCAAGAAGCTCCCATTTAAAAAAAAATCTCGTTCTTGAATTTCAACTCAAAACGTGTTGAAGTGGGATCCAAGCTATAAGATGGTGTTCTAATTTTCCGTTTATATTTTTTTTTCCAGGGTGGTTACAAAATAATCCTTTTTCTTTTTTTTTGGGTATAACTTTTTTACTGTTCAACCGATTTTCATAATGGAGGGTTTGTACTGAAACCAAAGCTACAGGCAAGAACCCTCAGTTTACAAGATCAACGCAGTCTGAACGATCAATATGCACCGCGGCATCAAACGTGATCTAAATCTAATAGTCAGTGTCCCTTTCTCAGAAGAAATATTCTCTATTATGACACAAAAATGCAAGTAATGGAATTTTAATTAGAGGGATTATCGCCAAAACAGTGGGAGTTCTGTCTGATTACCTTCGTAGAGAAAGCTGTGTTCATTTTCTCGTCAACTAATATATTCGCTTAGTCTATTTAGGACTCTGATGACACTAGTTTTGTTAGCGAAGCAATCGTTACGTCACAAAACTGTATTAAGATGAATTGTGTTCTCCAAATTTTACTTACTAAAAATGATATTTGTAAAAGTGTTTTTTGTATAACTTTTCTATTAATCCATTACATGTATCAAACCTATAACAGGAAAGTTCTAGAATTACACATACAATTTAAAAATGAAATACTATACAGGTGTTCTATAAAAATACACAGTTTGTACTGTCCTGCTTTTTGGCACATACAGTAATGTCCAAAACACGCACACTTAGTAACAATATAATATAAGAAACCACTCAACGCTTCAAGCGTCGCTCGAGAAAACTTTGCTCTTTTAAACTTGATGTGACATTCATGGTTTTCAGCCAGATCTCCCCTCCAAACCGTGGTTTTATTATGGAAACTTCTGTAAAGAGGAAATAAAAAATACGTGTCGCTTAGGAACTGATCATACGTTATGTCCAGCGTATTTGTTTGACATTAAATTAAAAGAGAGTCCATATTGCGAGTGTATGGAATATAGAGATATCAAACATCTTATGTTATAATGTATATTAAGAAAGAACGAAATAGAACAATTTACGTTAATTATCCAAAATCACTCTGCTAATAAACCATTTAACCTAGCTAAACTATTAGCCACAAGAGACATAGAGATATTCAAAGCTTTAAACAAAATATGAAAATCAAATTATAGAGTCTAAATCTAGCCGGCAAATTTCAGAAATTTTTTAGTAGTATTTTATTTATATAAAATGGAATTTCAATTAGTTAAGAGTGCATATAAGCTCTAGGTAGCTAATAAGTTTATATTGTCTTGCCTTGTGTTTCTATCCCTGTTGTCAACCAGCAACAATCCTTTTAGTGAATATTCGTAAAAAAATATTCACTAATGGGGAGATCCCGACTTTTGAATTTAAAAAAAAAAATTGCAAATGAGCGCGAACTAGGGCCTCTAGAACCCATATCCGGGATCAGTTTCAATTTTTATATGTTATATATATATATATATATATATATATATATATATATATATATATATATATATATATATATATATATATATATATATATATATATATATATATATATATATATATACAGGGTGGTGTCCCGAAATTGTGAGCAAAAAATTCAGTGGCTTATTCCACTCAAAGAATTAATGCCCCTAGTTCCTATAATAGTTTTTCGAAAACTCTAAAATAACGGAGTTATAGGGTATCAAAAAAAAAAGTTTTTAAATTTTTATCGATAACTTTTTTTGTCGTGAATAGATTCTTTTCAAATTTGGCGCACACGTATATAATATCACTCTGTATTTATGTTGCAAATTTGACATGGATCTATCTAAATTTAAAGGCCGAAGCTGCCCTTGACCAACAGATAAGGACTCATAACTTTTTTGCTTGAATCTTTATCTCAAATCTAACAATACACGATTAAAGGGAATTATAAAATATTAAAAAAAAAGGTCATCTTGTTGCATCACGATAAAACTAACCGTTTTTGAGAAAAACGTTCTTAAAAATTTACTGGTATGATTGAATACGAAATTACCTAATCTGATTTTCAACATTAACGGAGCGTGCTTTGAAAACATTCTCTGTCAACAAGATCATGTGTTACCGTCATCAGAGGGATGAATAAACAAAGTGAATAGAGACTACAAATCCCATTATTTATATGTTAGTTAATTTCCCACCGCTTATGTGAAAATACCTGTCATTAAAATTCCATTACCTGTTTTGATGAAACAGTGTGTCGTTATTGGATATTCCTTTTAAACGAAGAAACATTGACTATTAAGATAACAATTCAAACAATGTACTACACAGGCCCGGACCTGCTCCCTAATTTTATTTAAAAATTTTACCCATATACAACAAACTTATTTATTCAATCATTGTCTCACGCTGTACTTACACGTTGAGAGCCTGTTTATCATATTTAATAAATAAAAAATGCATTATTTGTATATATATATATATATATATATATATATATATATATATATATATATATATATATATATATATATATATATATATATATATATATATATATATAGGTAGGTGTAGGTGTCCCCGCCGCTAATTAATTCAAATGTGAAGATAGACACAGTGTGTCGTGGTAACATTTTCTCTAGTTCGTCCATATACCTGAGTATTAACCGACATATTTTTTATGCAATTAGGTGATTTATTTTTGAGCTCTTTTGGTTATGACAATATCTTGTATAAATCCACGATCGGGTTGACTCCGAAGTTCTAGCTATGGTACACTAATAGAAACCAATTATATGTTCACACCTGTTGCTAGTACCTAGTTTACTAGAGTGGCCCGACGAGAAAGGCATCGTGTAATATCGCTTCTGTATTATTTTGGTAATATTTAGCAACAAATAAAATCTTCCTAGTGGTCGGGAACGAAATCGGCTGGAAACGATAAAAAAGGCCGCGAGAGGGGTTTTTCAAACGAACTTGTGTCTAGACAAACCAGAAAATAAGCGATTTTCATGTATTCTTTTGCACATAGTTTGTATATACATATATATATATATATATATATATATATATATATATATATATATATATATATATATATATATATATGTATATATATATATATATATATATATATATATATATATATATATATATATATATATACATATGTATATATAGAAATCATTTTTTAATAAAAAAATTACAAAATGTACACTTGTCCATATTGTTATCATTTCTTATCAAACACAAACCCAGTAATAGTCGATCAATAGCAATAAACTTCTCTATACTACTCTGTTTTGTGTCTGATAAGAAATGATAACAATATGGACAAAACATGTTAACAAGTGTACATTTTGTAAATTTTTTTAATCAAAAAATTATTTCTTTAAATTTGAGTTTCATTAAGTCTTAATCAATATTTTGTAGGGATTTGTACTTAATTTATTAACTCATAATGTCTAGGCGCAGTTTACGCAGCAATTGCCACCATTTGAGTGAATTCAAAAGGGGGAGCATTGTTGGTATGCGGGGAGCCGGTCTTTCAATCAGACAAATTTCCGACCGCATAGAGGGCAGTGTGTCAACATATTATAGTGTTGGTCAGGCGATCTGAAGATGTAATCCATAACCGCCGTAATGTAGATGCCGACAACCTCGGGCAGCTTCAGCACGGGAAGATCGTTATTTGAAGATTACGGTTTTACAAGACAGAGTTTCCAAAAGACAGTCTATTGGAAATGCTTGGTTAGGTGTTCCACAAGAAAGAGTTTCTATTGCAACGATGTATCGCAGAATACATGCTTTTGGTCTTCGTTCGTATTTCAACCATGCCTCGAAGAGTTACCGAATGCATAAGAATCTGCGGCCGACCCATTCATTATTAAATAACTTTGTTATTTTCTTATATTTTAGTTTGAAAATGCATACTTTTTAAAGTTTGTTTAAACATACATTATGTATAACTTTATTAAACTGGATCAACGCTTACTGAGTGTTTGGACTTCTTTGAAAGTCATCATATTTTAAACCAAAATGAATAATTGCTTGTTCTTAGATAATACGTCCTCATTTAAATTTCCTATCAATTATAGCCATTTTAAGAATTTGACCCCTGGGAATTATTCATGTCCATTAGAGTTTTTCATGGGCCCACTGCTTTCATAGGGTGGCCTGAAAGTAATACTTTATCGTTGTCTTCGGTTATTTGGGACTCTCAGTTTCCTCCCAATTCTAACTTTCAAGTAAAGTGGTGGCGCTTGAGTTGGCAATCTTTTCTGGTCAAACCGAACACCAAACCACTCCAGCATTTGGAAAATACGACTAGCTGCTTCCGAATCGTAAAGTGGTTCGGTTCGACCAGGAAAGATTTTCAACTCCAACGCAACCACTTTACATGGAATTAAAAATTTTGGGGAAAGTTGAAGCCCCAAATCACGGAGGAGAAAGGTGTGGTATTATTATCAGGTCAGCCTACAAAAACAAAGTACGATATATATATATATATATATATATATATATATATATATATATATATATATATATATATATGTATATATATATATATATATATATATATATATATATATATATATATATATATATATATATATATATAGAGTTGCCCACCGCATACGCAACGGGCTCTCACGTCTATATTTTTCGTTATTTTGAATTTATTTTAAACAAATATTAAAAAATTTAAAAAGACTATAACCTAAATTATTTTTTGATATACAGAATGATCCAAAAATGTGTTACACCTCAAAGTTATGTTTTTTATGAAACACCCGGTACTTGACAACGTTTTTTAATTATATGGGAAAAATGAGGTTCACTTACTCCAAGGATCCCTATACGACGAATGTGAGGTTTTCGATAAAATCTTATCTCCATTGTCAGATGATATCATAAAATAAACTCACCAGCTTTTGATGGCGAATTTGGTACTTTATCAACTACTGTAGTCAATATTTAGCAATACTCTACAGGGCGTCCAAAAATTCAAGTTTTATTATCGGCACACTCAAAGCACATTATTTCATTTATTTCAAATGGAACATCCTATATTTTTTCTTGCATTTTATATAGAAAATAATTCCATTTCATATCATACTAGGGTTACCTATACCCAAGTGCAGCAGTTCTGGCCCTATTCCTACTGTTATTATTGTTTACACATGCAAAGTTGATTATTGTGTTTATTCCAAATGGAACAGCTTGTATGCTGATCTAAAGCGATATTCGATTACCTTAAAAACTACATGAGGCTTTCTTGTGGCTAATGTAAGCGTTTTTATATAGATAAGACTTTTCTCTTGATAACAAACTCTCTCCATCAGATATTGAAAGAATGAAACCTACATGGTTACATAGTTGTACATATGCCTGTGACATTTGTCAATTCTTGTCGAATCTTGTTTGTTATTACCTATTGCAGAACTTCTAATTCTTCAATTATACTGCTACTCTCTTTCGAAATGTATACTATTTCGACGAATGTGAGGTTTTCGATAAAATCTTATCTCCATTGTCAGATGATATCATAAAATAAACTCACCAGCTTTTGATGGCGAATTTGGTACTTTATCAACTACTGTAGTCAATATTTAGCAATACTCTACAGGGCGTCCAAAAATTTAAGTTTTATTATCGGCACACTCAAAGCAGATTATTTCATTTATTTCAAATGGAACATCCTATATTTTTTCTTGCATTTTATATAGAAAATAATTCCATTTCATATCATACTAGGGTTACCTATACCCAAGTGCAGCAGTTCTGGCCCTATTCCTACTGTTATTATTGTTTACACATGCAAAGTTGATTATTGTGTTTATTCCAAATGGAACAGCTTGTATGCTAATCTAAAGCGATATTCCATTACCTTAAAAACTACATGAGGCTTTCTTGTGGCTAACTGTAAGCGTTTTTGTATAGATAAGACTTTTCTCTTGATAACAAACTCTCTCCATCGGATATTGAAAGAATGAAACCTACATGGTTACTTAGTTGTACATATGCCTGTGACATTTGTCAATTCTTGTCGAATCTTGTTTGTTATTACCTATTGCACAACTTCTAATTCTTCAATTATACTGCTACTCTCTTTCGAAATTTTATCATTTCTAAAATTATTGTGTTTGAAATAAAAACGTATCCTATACAGGAACGAATCGATATGATTCTAACTATTGATGAATGTCATGAAAATTGTTTACTGGCGTCACAAGTTTAGGCACAAAATTATCCACCACGAAGTCATCAATCTAGAAGAAGTTTTGAAAGATGGTTAGTAGTTTTTCCAAAAACTAGAAGCGTAGCATATGAAAAGACCAATAAACAGAGTCTAATTTCCGGAAAAAAAGAACATGTGTTTGCGGTTATTGGATCCCTTATAGAAAATCTCCACACAAGCCAGCGCAAAATCAGTCAGAAAACGGCGTTGAGCAGGCAGAGCATTGGCAGAGGAATTATAAAACACAAATTTCATCCCTACTATATCCAAATAAATCAAGAACTTTCAGATGCTGACTTCAATCGACGACTTGATTTCTGTATGTGGGCATTAGAGATGTTGAGTGAGGATGAACACTTTTCGATTATGTGCTGTTTACAGACGAATAGACTTTCCATAGTAACGAATTGGTAAACACACATAATTTTCATTACTACGCTGATGAAAATTCACATTTTTGTCACAGTATTAACCGTCAAAATTGTTGGTCCATTAATGTGTGGGGTGGAATATTAGGATCTAGAGTAATAGATCCTTAATTTTTCAATGGACACCTAAATGGAGATATGTTTCATATGTTTCTTCCTCAAAGTTTGTCTGAACTTTTTGAAGACTATCTATTATAAGGCGGATGTGGCTACAACTGGATGGTCCTCTGGCACATTTTCAAATCAGAGTGAGACAAGAACTTAGTAGCCATTTTCCCAATAAATTGTTAGGACGAGGAGGTCCACAAAACTGACCAGCCAGATCGCCAGACCTAACATCTCTTGATTTTTTTCTTGTGGGGACATGTTAAGAATATGCCTCCAACCACACAAGATGACATAAAACAACGCATACCGAATGGTTTTAATACAGTATCGCCGCGAATGTTGCTCAATGTCAAGCGGGCCTTTGAAGAGAGGCTACAATTATGCATTGAACAGAATGGACGTCAGTTTAAACATTTGTAGAACTATGCTTATTATAATTACTCTTGGTTTTTATGTTCTTATTGTTACCATTTGTTTACCGCGGAGTTGTGTCTAGATTAAATTTCAAACTAAGCAAGTTAAATTTGTTGTTAAAAATAAAAGAATTTTATTAATGCAAAAACAACAACAGAAGTGTAAATAGCGCCAGAACCGCTACACTTGGGTATATAGAACCCTAGTATCATATGAAAGGGGATTATTTTTCATATGACATGCAGCAAGAAAATGTAGGTGTTCTATTTAAAATAAATGAAATAATCTGCTTTGAATATGCCGATAAGAAAACTTTCCAAATCCAAAAGTTAGTGAGTTTTCTTTACGATAATGACAATGGAGGCAATTTTTTTTTTGAAAACCTCACATTCTTCGAAAAATCAAGATACCTGGGAAACCGCAATAGCTAGGTATAGGTATACTTGGAGTAAGTAAACCTTATGATACCCATAGAATTAAAAACTGTTGTCAAATACGGGGTGTCCCTTAGGAAAAACATATACTTTGAAGGGTCACACTTCTTTGGATCACCTGTATATTTGAAAATAATTTTATGTTGTAGTCCTTCTCAACCTACATAACCTCCGCCTAAAATAATGAAAAATATAGACGTGGGAACCATAATAATAATATATATATATATATATATATATATATATATATATATATATATATATATATATATATATATATGTATATATATATATATATATATATATATATATATATATATATATATATATATATATATATATATATATATATATATATATATATATATATATATATAGGGATGTATGCAATCGGTTCATTAAAAGTCTTTGGGGTTCCAATTTTTTAGAACTATGAAAGTTTGAAGTCGGCATCGAGTTGAGGCCGCCTCCGGTTATACCAGATGTGGGTACCAAGTTTATTATTTTAAATATAGTATCGGATAAAAATCTTATAATTTTTTTAATCTCTTTGTTGGTTCAAGGTAGGCTTTGTTAGGAATTACGCCACCAATCTCTAATAAATATTTTACCATATTCTTTAAGGAAACACCTAAAAAAATACCCTCAGCGTGTATGTGCAAGGAAAGCTATTAGAAATGGCTGTAGGAACATGCACAAAGAAATCGTAGGTAGTTTAGCGTAAAGTAGGAAAGCGATGTTGCTTTTATTTAAAAAAAAGTGAGCAATCTTTGTTTATTTCAGAATAAATACCCTGTATACCAGAATATAATTTGTGTAATATCAGCGAATAATAATACTTTGGTTAAAAAAGTAAATGTGCAGCTACTTCTCTAGTTAGCAAATTAATTTTTAAAATCGCACTGGAACTGTCAATTTTTACAAATAACTGTATATTTCTCAAAAACTGTCAAGAATAAGAAGTTATTCAACCTAAAATGAGCGGCAGACTTCTAAAGTTCATTATACCCGGTGTTCTATTTAAATAAGGAAGTTGGAGCCGACTTTCGGTATAACATAAAGTGGTACAGGTTTCTTACTATTTCAAATCGATAGTCAACTAAGACCGGTTTCGTCCTCATTAGGACTCGCCAATATCGAATTTCTATGTTCCAGAAAGTCGGAATTGAGCCAGACATTGTTACAATATGTAATATAGAATAGCGCGAAGCGGTATCCCTTGGTTTGTGACAGTTCCAGGATTTCACACTAGCTTTTATGTACATACAGTACGGCGAGAATAAAGTTGTGGGAAAATATTAGCCGGTGTAGACAACTATTACCCTGGCTAATACGACCAAGCGGTTGCAAGTAATGTTAGTCAATGCCCGTCGTGGTATTAGCCAGCGACGTAGTTGTTTTTGCTCACTAGTTTTTTCCCGCAGCTTTATTCTTGCTAAATTTTTGTGAAAATATGATAAAAAGAATCAACAATAGTCAACGCTTTATTAATAACTGCCTTTTTGTGTTGAGGTGACATTTTCTTAGAATGGAGCTGTGAATAGGCAGAACTGTAAATACTGGCTACTACGTGATTAAACATTATACCCCAAAGCAGTAAAAACTAAATGCGTAGGCGGCTGTAACCTGATCAGCAGTGGTTACCTACAGTTATTGCAAAAATAATTGATTCCGGCTTGTGGACCACGTCTCACAGATAGTCGGTGCCAACCAGATGTGGCACCATTTCATTATCAACTTAATGTACGCAGGTATTTAGACAAGATATTCCTGCACAGGTGTATAGGTAGAAAAGTCGCAGTAGAATCGCCTTTACAATCAGCGAATTTTACCCCTTAGTAATTTTTATTATGAGGTATCTAAAATATATAGTGTACAAAAACTGACCAAACAACCTAGCTGAATTAGAACAACGGCCAGTAGACAAAATAGTGAATTTTCATTAAAAAAAATTAATAGCAAATATGTGTGTTTTTTTTAAGAAAGCAGGCATTTGGGTTACCAGTATAACCTATATAGTAAAAACAATGTGCCATGTTTTATCAAAATAACTTTATTGTTTGAAAACGTACAAAAATTTCCGAATGTAAACTTACAGTGTTGCCGAAAGAAACCGTTTCTTGGTCAACCTTGTTGACCAAATTGAGCTTTTCAAATATGAAGCATTTATCAAAATTCGCTACCATAATGCACTTGCTGCGTCCAGAATTTATTTTCTTACAAACATGCATTACATTTCAATGGAAAATGCAAAAATGCAATAACATAAGGTATGTTCTACTAAAAACAAAGAAAATTTGTTTCACCAATGACTTGTGATTGTAGAAATATTTTTTAAGATGTAGGTCAAGACACCCTATAATTAATGTATACATTTTTTTTTCATATCTTGTATAATAACGGATATATTGAACCTTATTGATTTTTTACGAAAATTCGACAAAAATTATATACCATTAAACGATAAACTCTATAGCTAAGACTACTGCCAAGCGTCAGAGAAAGGGTCTATTTGAAAAGAATATTCTGGAAACATTTTAGTAAAATGAAGGACAATGACGGTTCAAACTAAGACTTTAGGCTTTGTAAAATATTCTTCTTGAGACATTTTCTTTCCTTAGCCGGTATTAGTTTCAAGTTCTTTGTCTAAATGTTGCTAATTTTGACGGTTTAAATCACGACTTTGACGTTTCGAGGAAAACCCGAATTTATACTTCTTTAAATGCCTGTAACTTTTTTGCCTTTCAACCTATAGAGCTAAATTGGTAACTAATTTACCCATAGCAAAGTAAACCTATGTACGAAATTTGGTTACCCTTACTTAGTTATTACCGGCGATAAAATTTTTTTTTGAAGCAAAACACAAAATTTTCGGGGAAAACCTCTGCCGATTTTCCTGGCTAACGAACTTATCAAATCCACTTTCAAAGGGAAGGTATACACCAAAGTTAGTCAAAATCGGCCCATTATTTTTTGAGTTATCGGTGTGATACATATATATATATATATATATATATATATATATATATATATATATATATATATATATATATATATATAAACATATAAAAATCGAAACTGACCCCGGATGTGTCCTAGGGTTAGCGTTCGTTTGAAGAAATTTTTTCAAAATTCTAAAGTTGGGATCTCCTCATTAGTGAATTTTTTTTAAGAAAATTCACTAAAAGCACAAAATTACTCCAGAAATAATAATAAGGATTTGATTGGAGCGCAGAGGCAGTTGGTCTGCCGATTTTGCTGGCTAACGAACTTATCAAATTCACTTGCAAAGGGAAGGTATACACCAAAGTTAGTCAAAATCGGCCCGTTATTTTTTGAGTTATCGGTGTGATACATATACATACACACACACACACACACATATATATATATATATATATATATATATATATATATATATATATATATATATATATATATATATATATATATATATATATATATATATATATATATATATATATATATATAAACATATAAAAATCGAAACTGACCCCGGATATGTGTTCTAGGGGGCCTAATTAGCGTTCATTTGAAGAAATTTTTTCAAAATTCAAAAGTCGGGATCTCCTCATTAGTGAATTTTTTTTTAAAGAAAATTCACTAAAAGCACAAAATTATACCAGAAATAATAATAAGGATTTGATTGGAGCGCAGAGGCAGTTGGTTTTCAATTTTTTTCTTTAACGTCGGTCTATTTCCGCAGCCATGACCAGTCACTGACGTCAGGAAGCAGTTTCACGTCACTATCCCAGAAATTTTGCCCAACCTCTGCCTTCCTGTAAGGAGGGTAGAGATCTTTAACGTACCCATCTTTGCATCGACACGGAACAGACGGCTTTACGGGCTCTCTGGAGGGCGTACCGTGCAGACATTCAACTTGCTCAAACAAAATGTCACAACTTTGATTGATGTTAGTGTTACAGTATGTTCTGAAAAAGTGAAAGGAAAACCGCGGGATCGAACCCGGTACCCCTCGGTTCAGATGCACACGTTCTTTTCACTGAACCACCGAGGTTCTGCTGGTTTGGCATTGCTCCCTCGCTTGGACTTCTGTAACTATACAGATTATTGTGCTTTTAATTGTGTTTAGCCCTCTTAGCACCCCTATTCTCCAAGATTCTCGTATCTTTGTTGGTGGTTGAAATTACTATATGTTTTTTTTGGTTAGTGTATACAGAGATTATAAGCAGGTTTTCGTAAAATTTTCCCAGTAGGTTCATACTTCGCTAAGCTTGAAATATATCTAAACCTTAACTGTAATTTTGTGTCTAACTCACTTATTACACAATAGTGGGTTTTTATCGTTAAGAAGAATTTTCTTTTAACAAAAAAAATTACAAGATTAATGGTGTTTTAAACATAATTTGACTAGCTAACTGTACAGAGATTTTCCTGTCCCAATTTCAATATGTCAAACGACATTTGTGCACGTAGCGAAATGAATCGGAGAAAAAATACAAAATTTTCCAATTTTACAGGCAACTTCTTCTTTTGCTAAAAAGCTTACTCAGACTATTACGAAGATTCTTAAAGTTAGGTTCACAAAATCGGTCGAGCCATTCTCAAGTGATATGCTTACAAACGAACAGTATCCAATTTTTATTAGTGAATTTTCTTAAAAAAAGTCACTAATGAAGAGATCCCGACTTTTGAATTTTATATATATATATATATATATATATATATATATATATATATATATATATATATATATATATATATATATATATATATATATATATATATATATATATATATATATATATGTATGTATCACACCGATAACTCAAAAAATAATGGGCCACTTTTGATTAAATTTGGTAAATAAATTCCTTTTGCAAAAGTCTTGGATAAGTTCGTTATCCAGGAAAATCTGGCCAGGTTTTCCCGGAAAATTTTGTGTTTTCTTTCGAAAAAAAATTATATCTCCGAAATTAACAAAGTAAGGACAACCAACTTTGGTACGCGGGTTTACATCCTTATAGGTAAGTTACCTACCAAAATTTAGCTATACAGGTCAAAAGACAAAAAAGTTATAGGCATTTAAAGAAAAATAAATTGGGGTTTTCCTCAAAACGTCAAAGTTGCGATTTAAAACGTCACAATCGGCAAAATTTAGGCAAATAACTTGAATCTAATACGAGCTATGGAAATCAAATGTCTCAAGAAGGATGTTTTACAAACCCTGAAGTCTTAGTTTCAACCGCCATTGTCCTTCATTTTACTAAAATGTTTCCAGAAAATTCATTTCAAATAGACCCTTTCTCTGATGCTTGGCAGTAGTCTTAGCTATAGAGTTTATCGTTTAATGGTATATAATTTTCGTCGAATTGTCGTCAAAAATCAATAAAGCTCAATATATCCGTTATTATACAAGATATGAAAAAAATCTTTATACATTAATTTAGGGTGTCTTGAGCTACATCTTAAAAAAATAATTCTACAATCACAGGTTGGCCCATAAGTCGTTGGTGATACAAATTTTCTTTTTTTTTTAATCAAACACGCCTTATGTTATTGCATTTTTGCATTTTCCATCGAAATATAATGCATGTTTGTAAGAAAAGAAATTCTGGATGCAGCAAGTGCGTTATGGTAGCGAATTTTGATCAAATGCTTCATATTTGAATAGCCCAATTTGCTATTAACCTATAAGGTTGACTAAGAAACTAGTTTTCCCGGGAACACTTTAAGTTTACTTTTGGAAATTTTTGTACATTTTCACACAATAAAGTTATTTTTATGAAACATAGCACATTGTTTTTATTATATAGGTTATACTGGTAACCAAAATTGATGCCTGCTTTCTTAAAAAAAAAACACATATTTGCTATGAAAACATTTTTATGAAAATTCACTATCATAACGCACTTGCTGCGTCCAGAGTTTTTATATAAATTAAAACAGCGTTGCTTAAAGATTTTAAAACAGCGCATATCGATCGCCACCGCTGACTGCAACACGGCAGTCCAGTTATTTTAATTTTGATATAAATTTTGATGCAACACTGCAAATGATAAATTGACAGCTGACATAAATATTAAGTTGCTATTGCGCAGAAGCTGCGTGAGAGGTTATGTAAAAATAGGGCTTATTTCATAGAAGCTTTTAATCTTTTTATCAAAGAAAATTAATTTTTAGCAACAGTTTGTAGGTGAGGTAATATTTATATGCATTTTTAGAAAACTTCTGAACTTAGAATATTTAACAAACTTCATTATTTTTAATAATTGTGATACGCCAACAATCTCATACCCGTTTAAACTATTCCTCCGAAAGTTGAGTAAGTATATCAGTAATTATGTATACAAGGCTTTTAAAGTATTGGACAATAAAGAAACAATTATTAGAAAACTTACTTTTGTGGCAACAGCTGATTTCATTTTTGGCTAGCTCCTCCGTCATTTTGTATCCTTATTTGATAACTTATTAGACAACAAACGAATCGACTATATTTACCCTACTCCCCACACTCACTTTACACTATTTATAATTCAATTAGTTATATATTTTTTTACTATTAATATTACAACAAAATTAATAAACTATTACAATTATTAGAAACTGTAAAACTTACGGTGACGGACAGATGTATCGCAAAAGTAATATGTCAAGACCGTACAAGTGGTCGCATGTAACTGACAAACAAATGCATGTACATACGATAAGCAATTCACAGGATAGTTTTTGTTGCGTAGCTGGTAAGATACCGGCGATTTATTGGGACTGGCTTTAGAGCTTTTATGCAAATGTTTTCTTCTGTTTAACCTTAACAACTAATGAAGTCATTTTTAAATGATGAGATTTCTTAAGAAACAAGTGTGTTATGATAGCAAATTTTCATAAAATTTGAGCTTAAATAATACGAGTTATTGTAGTAATTAGAATTTGATAATAAAAATAAAAACTTGTAAATAGGTCTGTGAGTAAAGTCATAAAAAAACTAAATAAGCGAATAAATGTATGAAGCGTACTTGTAGTTGTCCTTCAGACGTTAAATCAATTATTAGTGAATTTTCATTAGGAAATTTCACTAATAGAGGTAGCGATGTTGAGACTAGAACCCATCCAAGGTCCGTTTCAATGTATGTATGTATATATATATATATATATATATATATATATATATATATATATATATATATATATATATATATATACAGGGTGTGCCAATTAACACTTCTCACCTGGAGAATATCGGATTAAAAAAAAAAAGAAAGAACAGCCGAGACCCGTGAACCCTCTTTTCAAGGGGGACACATGATGGCGTAAGTTTTGGTGTCTTGAAACCCACCCTTAGGCAGGAGTGTTAAATGGTGCCCTATTGAGTGGAACCTCATTTTAATTTTGCTTAATTCGACTCACGACAACATGCGGTTTTTTTTTGGTTTGTGTATGACAATAAAATCATCAACTAAAAATAACCAATTAACACTTCTCACCTGGAGAATATCGGATTAAAAAAAAGAAAGAACAGCCGAGACCCGTGAACTCTTTTTTCAAGGGGGACACATGATGGCGTAAGTTTTGGCGTCTTGAAACCCACCCTTAAGCAGGAGTGTAAAATACCTTTAAATTTTAAATGGTGCCCTATTGAGTGGCACCTCATTTTAACACTTGCTTAATTCGACTCCTGACAACATACGTTTTTTTTTATATTTTGGTTTGTGTATGACAATAAAATCATCAACTAAAATAGTTCGGGACGCCACAAGTGCGTTATAGTAGCGAATGTTCATTAAATGTTTCAAATTCGAATAATCAAATTTTCTATGAACCTAGAAACTTAGTTTTGGTAAGTAGTAAGGTCTTCACAAGCGCATCGTACCTGCCAAGTTTCATGAGAAAAGCTTTATTATTTTTGAGACATTTTGTTTTTTGAAAAAAAACATCCAAGCTATTAATAAAGAAAAGGCACTTTCCGAGCTTCATCAAAATCGGGTAATTACTTTTTAAATTCTCGGTTGGATTTATATATATATATATATATATATATATATATATATATATATATATATATATATATATATATATATATATATATATATATATATATATATATATATATATATATATATATGCATATATAAACGCATAAAAAGTCAAACGGACCTTGGCTTCGTGTTCTAGGTGCCCAAATTCGCGCTCATATGAAAAATTTTTTGCAAGGTCCCATCGTCGATACCTCCTTTTTAGCGAATGTTAATATTAATGATTGGAACAATGTTATTTAATTAAATGGCCAAACTATTTTCCATTCACTTCCATACAATAATAAAATTTTTGCTCCACGTCCGAACGAAAATTTCGAAGCATTTCGGACGTTTTCTGACGACAATTTTCAACAATTTGCCGACGAATCTCCTCAAATGAGTTTTTTCGTGTTGCATAGATTTTTGTCTTCTGGTGTTAATCATAGAAAAAAGTCTACGGGTGTTAAATCTGGCGATCTGGGAGGCCAACTTATTTGAACCTCTGCGTCCTATCTAGTGAATAGGAAAGTTCTGATTAGAAAAATCACACACAGCTGCAGCATAATGTAGTGGAACACCATTCTGCTGAAACTATTATCTTCTGCCAAAGCGTGGTCCTTTTCCAATACTTCAACAATCGTTGGGTAGATATGCGTTTCCTGTAGATCCAGATACATATTTCCATCCAGATTTCCCGGTAGAAAGAAAGTCCTTATAAGGTGGTCTTTCATTATGCCCGCCGACGCATTCAATTTCCGCGGATGCTGCGCATGAGTTTCACGAAAATTTTTTGGATTTTCATCATTTCAGTAGCGGCAATTATCGTGGTTGACTTAGCCATTCAATTGGAACGTACATTGATCGGAAAGAAAGTAAAAATATTTTAGGAGATAAAGAAAAAATCATAAAACAAAATATTTTTATCGAGAAGTTGTAAAAAAAAGTCGTCAAATAACGCCCGAAATGCTTCCAAAATGTTCGTTCGGAAATGGAGCAAAGATTTTATAATTGTATGGATGTGAAGCGAAAACAATTTGAACATTTGATCAAACGACATTCTTTTATTCATTGATATTTTGTCTTATTCTTTAATTGGTGATTTTATTGCCTTATTCAAACCAAATTTAGAAAGTCCTATGTTGTTGTGAGCAGAATTTAGTAAGCTTTAAAATAAGACGTGATTTAACACACGGTGCCTTTTAAAATTTAAGTATACTTTACGCCCCTGCCTATGTGGTAGGCTCCAAGACACCAAAACTTGCGCCATCATGGGTCCCCTTTGAAAACAAAGTCGACGTGTCTGGCATTTTTTTAATCCGATATTTTTCAGGTGGGAAGTTTTAATTGGCACATTCTGTATATATATATATATATATATATATATATATATATATATATATATATATATATATATATATATATATATATATATATATATATATATATATATATATATATATATATATATATTCGAGCGATAACAAAAAAATACTTAACTGATTTGAACAAAATTTGGCACATATCTTTATTGCGTTACGACTACGGTCTAGTTCGTAGATCAGCTAGACAGGCATTCCGTGAATAATCTTGAATAAAAAACACTTACCTGAAAGTCTTCTTCTGTCGGTAAGCGACATAAAACCAAATCTAGTGAGTAATAAATTGTAAGATATGCCTCTTTGAGGATAAACTTTCTCCAACAAAATAAGACAAATACTATACCATAGCTATGCAAAATAAGCAATGTATTGACTTACTTGTCAAACATTAACTTAAACTATCGAGTAGTTATTTTCTCATGTTTGAATTATAACAAGACGCTAAAGGAATTTCTCTCGACAAGAAATGATTGATATGATTTATGTGTTAGGAGCAAGTAACAGAAACTGTTTATTCGCGACAAGCATCTATCATGAGCAATATTCCAATAAAAGGCAACCACACAGAAGTGCTTTTGAAAGACTGATGCGACGTTTTGGCGAAACGAAAAACACAGGGTACCAGAATACTGAGAGAACAGAGCCTGTTTTGAACGAAGGGAAAGAGTTGATAGTAAATTTGAAGGTGAGAGAAGACCCTCATATCAGCTCAAGAAAAATAGCATAGGACATTGATATAAGTATTACCTCTGTTTTACGAATTTTACGTAAAAACAAATTTCACCCATACCATATTCAACTCCTCCAATAACTGTACAATCATGATCATTAAAGACGACTATTATTTTGTTACTGGGCACAGCAACAAATCCAAAGAGATACAAGATTGTTCAGCTTTGTGTTGTTCACTGATGATGCAACATTTCATAAGAACGGACATGTCAACAGACATAACTTCCACGACTATTCTACTGAAAACCCTTACTTTAGTCACACGAATAGTCAAAATGTGTGGTCTCTTAAGGTCTGGGATGGAATTATTGGAAATTTTGGCATCGATCCGCATGTTTTTGAAGACCAGGTCACTGCACAGCGATATTATATATATATATATATATATATATATATATATATATATATATATATATATATATATATATATATATATATATATATATATATATATATATATAAGTTTCTAAGAGAAGACCTTGAACCATTATTAGACCAACTGCCTGCTAGCATGCCTGTTAGCGTACGTGATCATATGTGGTTTATGGATGACGGTGCCCCAGTTCATCATTCATTCTTTTCTTAACCACCATTTTCCAGACCGTTGGGTTGGAAGAGGAAAGTCGAATGCATGGCCGCCTAGGTCCCCTGATCTAATAAAAATTGACTTCTTTTTATGGGGTAATGTAAAAAAAAAATGTTTATTAGACACAACTGGCGACAAAAGAAGATATGAAGGCAGTAATCCGTGGTGTAATTGATAATATTAATTTAAGTGTATTAGAAGACGCTAACTGTTCTTTTGAAACTCGCTTAAACTTATGTGTTGAGCAAAATGGGGGTCATTTCTAACACTTAGTTAACTAGTTTTCACTGTTTTTGTTATTTGTTATATCATTGTTATGACAATTTTCCGTGATTTGTAACATTCTAATTTCAGCTTTAAGTTTTATTTCAATATCACTTAATCGAATAGTCTTTAATTTATACTTGTTACATTCTTCCATTAAACTTTTCTATTCCAGTTATTATTTTTATTTGGGGAATATTCTACCTTCATGCCTTTGTATATTGGTAACAATACATTCTTTAAAGAATATGTCACAGTAGAAACAAACCGTCATTTGTAAGTTTTCTGAAATAATAAAACGAGGGGTCGAAAAAATGACTAGGTTTTCATAAGTAGTGACCACAAATCTTAATATAATTCTTCATATGCCCCAACAGACGATAAATAATCAAACCGAGAGTAGTGTAGACACTAAACTGTAGACAGGTGTTTCAAAAGTAATACACTAATTCGTTCCTGTGTATAAATATACTTTATTTTTTCTAAAAAAACACCCAATATCTGAGTAAATACTGGTTTTAGATATACGGAATACTTCACAAAAATGAAAGAACATTTGTCGATAAATCGAAATTCATTATAATGTACAGAGTGTTCTAGTTTAATTTCTCAAGAAAACTTGACTCGATTGTTTTTACTCACCCTGTATACTGTTTTCAAGGAATTCTTTCGTGTTGATTGAAGTTAAATGAAAAACACTTTTTTAGATTGTTGGCATGATTGGGTGTTGCATGCTGACATATTAATGAAGATACAGACCGTCAAATTTGCATTTGATATTTTAGAAAAGTGGCCGTAACTTTTGGACGACTCTGTGTAGACCCCTAACAACTACACTGAATTAATCGGCAAAACAAGAGGAATTCAAAAATGGAAGAATATATATGGTGCAACATTTAAAAGAAGTTAAGTTTGGGTTGTATCTAACTTATGTAACACCCTGTATGTGCAACAATAATTTTGGTTTGTAGCTAACGTTAGTAGCGCTTGCAATTTTTTTATTATTGGATAATAAAGGAGATAGTTGACTTGAACGCACTGATGGACCAGCCTGTATGTAAGCTAGATGCCTTCGTATTATAATTAGAAAACTCATACTGGTTTTGTTCTCATTAGAGCTCGTAGAACGAGATTACACCTAAAGAAATTCGGCTAAAGTCACAATGTTTTAGTCTTATTACTTATAACAAAATCATTTTTTTTTCTAAATTGATAATTTCTGGAAATGTTTTTCAAATCACTCGGGAACACATTACATAATTTCACACCCTGTATCTTCGAAACTAAACAAAATTTCTTACTTAATGTTAAACATCTCTAAAAACAAGCCAGTTAGTGAGACACGGGTTATTAGCTAAACCGGTTGATCACCGAGATACACTGTCGAATATACAGTGCCCTGTACAACTCCTCCCGTGCAATGGCAAAACCTTGTAACTGTTCTATATGAGTTTCCAACAAATTAAGGCTTTATAAAAAGACTGAAGCCCTAGTGAACCATAAGTCTCATTAACTTTGAAAATTGTATATTTAGGACAAAAAATTGTGAATTTTTCATGTTTTTTTTTACTTCCAACTTAGACCCATAAGCCATTGATAAAGATAGTTACTAGGTTTTACTTAGAATAATTAATATATAATTATTAGTATAAATAGTTTATCAACAAAAAGTAGTAACTCGACTTGTCCGATTTGAAATTAGCGTTGTATTTTAAAGGGTTATTTTTCATATTGAACGTGCAGTTACAAGATACACTACAGTATTATATAGGGTGGCGCATTGAAAACGAAACAGACCGATTTGCGTCCAGATATATATATATATATATATATATATATATATATATATATATATATATATATATATATATATATATATATATTTTAAGAACCGCTGAAACACATCAATTTTAATATTGAGGGGGACATGTTTTGACATAAAACTCAACTTTGTCACATCAACCCCTTAAGGGTGATGATAACAACCTTTATATTTTGAATAGGGAACATGGGTCGACTGTTACATCATTTCAAAGCTGTTTCTTTTTTGAATTCAACACACATTTTTTTGGAAGTTTTATTAACTCGTTTAAAAATTATTCACGCTTGGATTTCCAGGAACGTATTTCATTCATTGTGATAAGAAATGCACTAATTAGTCAATTGATCGTTAAAAAAAACTAAAAATCAAAACCAAACGTTCAAAAATGTTTATTCAGTTAAGTAAGTGTTCAAATTGTTGACCACCAACTTCCATACAAAAGTACAAATCTTGTTCGAAACGTGCTCTGACATTCTGGAGCATTTGTGGAGTTATTAGACGGCATTGTTCAACAATGCGTCGTCGTAATTCTTCCAGAGACTCCGCTTCTGTTGCGTGAATTCTACTCTTTAAATGGCCCCATAGAAAGAAGTCTAAAGAAGTTAAATTCGGTGACCTAGGGGGCCATTCAAAAGCACCTCTACGCTCAATCTATTGCTCTGGAAACTCTCTGTTAAAAAAATCCCTAACACGTTGTGAAAAATGCGGAGGAGCTCCATCTTGTTGAAACACTAATTGATTTTCTTGATAGCGATCATCATTTTTAACAATGGCAATTAGTAGAGGGTAAACGATATCTTTTAGTAACTTTAAATACGTTTCGCCACTCAAATAGCCATCAAGAAAAATTGGTCCGATTAAAGGGTCACCAAAAATGCCAGTCTAGACATTCAATTTCTGTGGAGTTTGAGTGTGGAATTCGTGAATTTTTCTTGGATTATTATCTGCCCAATAACGACAATTATGACGATTGACTGTAGAGTTTAATAAAAACGTACACTCGTCTGAAAAACAGATATTGAACAGAAAGTTCCTGTTATCAGCTATTCGTGCAGTCAAAACTTCACAAAACTCTAGCCGCCGATCAAAATCATCTTCATTCAGTTGTTGTGCAAGATGAATTTTATACAAGTGAAATTTATGATGCTTCAATATTCGCTGAATAGTTCTTCTTTTGATGTTTGAAACAGAGGCCAATTTTCTCGTACTCAAAGTTGGGTCTGCAGCAATTTGTCGTAAAACTTCAATCTCAGTAGTCTTAGAAACTCACGTTCAGGATCCCGTTTTTTGTTGGCTACTGAACCACTTTGTCGAAACTTTGCAACCAACTCCAAAATGTATTTTCTGTTAGCATGTCTGTTCTGATGTCATTCATTAAACAGATTTGCGGTACGGTTGGCACAGTCATCGTTTTTGTAAAAAAAGAGTAATTATTTCAACTATTTCTTCTACAGAATACACCATCGTGAAATTAATTTTCGGTAGTACTATCAAGTATCAAACCGACCGATAATAAACCGCATTTTCCCTCATTCCGATAAGAAATGTTCTGAAAGTCAATTATTTGTTGACAAACCGACAAAACATTGACTATCAGCACATTTCTTATCGGAATGGACGAAATGCGTTTTTGCATCTCTAACTGTGAATACTTTTTAAACGAGTTGATAAAACTTCCAAAAAAATTAGTGTGCTGAATTCAGAAAAGAAAGAGCTTTCAACACTCGACCCATGTTCCCTATTTATAATATAAGGGTTGTTATCACCACCCTTAACGGGTTCATTTAGGAAAGTTGAGTTTTATCTCAAAACATGTCCCACTCAATATTAAAATTGACGTGTTTCAGCGTTTCTTAAAAAAAATTTATCTGGACGCAAATTGGTCTGTCTCATTTTCAATGCGCCACCATATATGTACAATACAATAGGGGCTGAAAAGGGTACGTTACGAGTTAGAACAAAAACTTAAAACGAAAATATAGAATGTTTGCTATTGATACTTAATCTTCAGCAGATGCAAAACAAAGATCTTGGGCACTATTGCCAATTCCTGCCAGAATATTTTTTTCCTTTCTTGCACATGTGAACATGTCTCCTACTCTCATCTGCCTTTTTTCACTGTTTATTCCCCTGGTATACGTAAAACTTTCTGGTGTTTGAATAGTAAATTTGTTGTTAAGAAACTGTGCTTCACAAAAGTTCTTTTGGTAAAATTATTGTTTAAAAAATAAAGATTTGCAACCTTCTCTAAATTATGTTATTCGAATGTCTTCTAGTAATGGAATGTTAGTTTATCATTCCGAATTAGCTTTTTGTCGTTGCTTAGAGCTGTCTTTGAAACCAATAAAGACTTGATAATGCAATATAACGGAAACGTTGTTTTTAGAAGATTTTGTTATTACAGCAATAATATCGTTCCTGTCAAAGACTTCCTTGTTTTTAGATTATTAGCCTATTTGTATGTGTACCGAATTGGCTCTTTTAAATGAATGCCCAAGTTCAAATTATTCGAATATTTGCTGAGGTAGTTCTGCTTTTTACATATTCCTATTTGATATGAGAATTCAAAAATAAACTTCTTTGAGAAAAATCATAAATCCAGAAAGTTCTTAGAATATTTTCTCGAATATGGTCGTTATTATTAACCCTACATTTCTTACCGCATTGGATGCTACAAGGTGGTAGTAGTTTTCGTACATTTACATTCTTCTGAATTTAGTATTTTTCTGTTAGTTCGCTCTTTGTATTGGATATTGGTTATAAATACATTTGTAGACGCAGTTTGTACATTTTCAGTTCATTGTCCAGGAACATCTTTGTGATTGCTTTTGTTGTCATTTACGGGACTTATTACCCTGTCAACACTGCGAAAGACAAAAGTTGATGAAATAATGTTAGTATGTATCTTATTCTAGTTTTGTTTTCCGGAATATAATCAGGACCACAGTCTGCATCATCGTTATCTTTTGATAAGTCTCTTAACTCTAAAGTAGATTCGCAGTCGATGATAGGTCTAAAGGAAAAATATAAATAAATCCTAAAAGCAGTTACATCTAAAAATAGTGCTTTTGCAGATTATTTTGGGGTTATCTTTGTAGCATGACTAGCGTGAAATCCCAGTACAAAGTATAACACATAAAATAGCTGAATATCTACAATGTGTTTAACCTAGCAACTTGACTTTGCTATGTTTTCCCTAGGTACAATTGGTATTATATACCGTATCGTCTAGTGAAGAAAACAGTACAACGAGATACTATGTTTTAGTTCAGTTGTTGTACAAGAGATTACAATGTACTATGACTGAGATATAACATTTCCTATGGAGAAGGTGACGTAGAACGAAATCTATGTATACTTTCTAAAATGCAAGCTTATGCTCTTTCGGATTATCGCATAATATTGAAAACCTAGTAACTCCAGTTACTAGGTTTTAACATTGCACGGGAGAAGTATATTTGGTTGACGGTAGATGTGTACAAAACTATTTAAGACGTTACCTAAATAACCAGCTTATTAACTTTTAACATTAAAATCGGGATTCCACCCTATCCAACTGTGCATAAACTATTGCCAAACCGTTATGTTTCCATGGTGTTTCAGAGTTTCCGTATGACAGCTGCCTTACTAATGATTTACGTTTATCAAAAATTAACACCCCCAGTGGATTACGAGCGAAATTTGCAAGTCCATGTTTAGGTGTTATATAAAACATTAAGCTTTACTTTTACAACTGTGGATCTTATAAATAGTTAGTCGTTTGTTTTGCCCTAAAATTCTTTAAAAAGGTATATCTGAAACAATTATTTAGCGGTGAGTAGTCAAAATATACGTATACTAAACTTTCAGAGACTTTTTTTTAGAAAAAAAGTCTGGACACGGCAAGTGCATCACAGTAACTAATTTTCATAAAAATGTCTTTAATAGCAAATATGTATTTTTTTAATGAAAGCAGACATCAAATTTGGTTACCAATATAACCTATATAGTAAAAACAATGTACCATATTTCATCAAAATAACTCTATTTTTTGAAAAAGTACAAACATTTATTACCAAAATGTTGCAAAAATCTTACAAAGATTTATACGGAAACAAGCAATTTTCTGAAAAAATTGACAATGTTTTACAAAAAATGTGCCTAAAGAGTGCATAAAATTGAAATTATATACCTATTCTGTAATCAAGATTGAAAAAAAATATGCAAAAAATATGTTTCCAAAACTGTAGGTATAAGAAGTTGTTCAATTTAAAAAAATTTAGTTACGACAGTTTAAATTTCTTCAAATTCAGTCACTATTTGAGAGCGCTCTGTATACGGCCTCTTGATTTTTTTGATGAGTAATATAAACGAAAACCTCTTTGAATGCGTCACCTTAATGATACTCTTTTATCTATTGGTAAAAACGTCGTATCATAATTTTTAATATGTGCCAATAATGTGCAATGTTGCAAAACAATTGAAATAACTAAAAAACCATAAGCGCTATCAAATATGTTGCGCAACAACCATGCATTATAATACATAAAAAAGTAAAAATGTAATAATATAAGGGGTAAATAAAAGCAAAATTGTATCACCAACGACTTATGGGTCACCCAGTGATCTCAAAATAATTTTATAGGATGCAGCTCAAGACATCCTATAATTAACGTGACCAATTTTGTCTCGTGTCTTGTATAAAAGCGGATATATTGGGCTTTACCGTAGAAATGCGTCAACCTGTATTATGTCAACAGATAAAAACTGAAACTACCCCGGAGATTGGTTCTAGCGGGCCTAGTTCGCTCACAGTATTCAACAGTCGCGGTCTCCTCATTAGCGAACTTTTTCCACGAAAATTGTAAAAAATTATAGACGATTAAACCACTAACTCTATAACTAAAACCACTGTCAAAGCACTAGAGAAAGGCTATATTTGAAATGAATTTTCTGGAAATATTTCAATAAAATGAAGGATGATGACGGTTGAAGCTGAAATTCAAGGCTTTGTGAAATACTCTCCTTGTGATATTTTCTCTACATAACGCGTATTGGTTTCAAGGTATTTGCCTACATGTTGCCAATTTCCTTTGCTGAAGGTAAAATGAGATAAGTTCCAATGGTGGACCTCTCACTCCATAATACTCCAGCTTTTTCATGGCTAATAGAATCAAAAGCCTTGACAGATATGTTGATATGATTTGAGCGTGCTCATTATTGTATCTAGCTTTTATAATTAGATCCACTATTTTAATAAGAGATGTTGTAGAGCGTTTAGTTCGATAACCGTGTTGACTGTTGTTAAATAACTTCTTTTCTTCAAAGGAGTTGGTTAATCTTACCTTTATGATTTCTTCAAAAACTTTTGACAATCCCAGCAGAATTGCTAGAGGTCCATAGTTACCTGAATTCATCCAATCTCCCCCTTTATGTATCAGAATGACTTTTGCTCGCTTCAATTGGTAAGGAAAAAGGCCTTCAGATTGACACTTATTAATTATTATTGTCAGTGGGGTCACCAGTTCTTCCCCCAGTGCTTTTGTCAAGGTAGTCGTCATTCCGTATACATATTTCGTGTTTTTGCTTTTTATCTTCTTGATAACCTTTCCAATCTCCTCCTCCAAAATCGGGACAAAAAATGTATATATAAAATATGTATAGGTATATGTCTGGATAAATATATATATATATATATATATATATATATATATATATATATATATATATATATATATATATATATATATATATATATATATATATATATATATATATAAATTAAAACTGACCCCGGATATGTGTTCTAGGGGTCCTAGTTCGCACTCATTTAAATAAAATTTACTAAAATATTCAAATTATCCAAATATCCAACAACAAACATGATTTATATATTGCAGATCGTTTTCTTTACAGAAATTTTGAATCTTTGACTTTACTTTTAAAGATGTTTTTAAAAACTCCTTTAATTTTTGATTATCTATATTTTATTATTATTATAAATACATACAAAATACAGAGGCCGTGGCCCTATACTGTACATATACAAGAACTAAAATGTTGCTACAGATTTCGAAATTATTATTGCGTTTTTTTTTTAAATTTCACTATTATTTTGGCCACGGAATCAGTGTCCATTCGCCCAGTTTTCCATCACTGTGAGTGTAGGTCCAAATCAGCGTAAATTCAGTGTCATATCACTTTTGCCAACCATTTTGTTACTTACAAGTTATTATAGATAATCTCTTGCACCCTCTCACTCCTCTTTTTATCCCTTTCAATCCACTTTCACTCCTCTCTCATTCCTTAATCCTAAGAGTAATTACATACACTCATCTATATATACCTATATATACACCCACATGTATATATCATTCTGTTATCAGTTGGCACTATTTTTCTATTATTGCGGTTAAAAGGATTAAAAAGAGGGTACAAACCGTGAAATCAAATAAACATATAAGCAAGACTATTAAGGATTTACTTGAAAAACTTCAACAAAACGAGGCGCTTCTTGAACCTTCAAATTTGCAGTACTGACTACATTCTGAGGCAGAGAGTTGCAGTCATCGAGTGCAGTATTATCGAAAAAATTCAGACGATGAGTTAAAATGGTCTTTAATCCACTTAAGGGTGTGCCTCGGTCTCCGGAACTTCTATCAAAAGTGACAAATAATGCCGCATCGAATGGAAACAGGTCGTGTGTGATACAAAGCATCTGCATCAGATCGGCTCGCCTCCGTTTACATTCCCGGGCTTGAATATTCGTCAGGTGACGTCGTTGTTTATAAGGCAGAGCGCTGAATTCACTAGGCCATCGTGAAGCGATATATTGGACCCCGTTCATATTTCCAATCAATATTGGTGTCCAGGTTAGAACTCCAAATTTCAGATAGGGTCTCACATACATCGAATAGAGCTTGGCGGCGAACTGAGTATCAGGATGCGGTAACACTTTCCTCGGGACGTAGAACACGCTGTGGTTTTTTTGGAGGCTCGTTCCGCCTGAGGAGTCCACAAAAAATTATGCGAGATGATGATGCCAAAATGAGGCTGAGTGGCAACTCGGTTGACCTGCTGACTGCCGACATAATAGGAGCATTTGTAATTTCTCGTCCCCGTGTGAAGCACACCACAAACTTCCAAAAACTGAGAGGGATTTTCCGTACGGAACTCCATTTATAAGGAAAATTCAAGTCTTCCTGCAGTGTGTCGCCATCGATAACTGGATCGCCATATATTTTTGTATGGTCGGCATATGTTATGCTTTGGGCCTTCAGTGATATAAGTAAGTCTGAAGTATTAATTAAGAACAAAATCGGCCCGACGACCGATCATTGAGGAACACCACTTAATACAGATCTCATTTGCGACTTGCATGACCTCACCTTGACAGAAAAGGAGCTATTGGATAAAAACACCCTGATCCACCCCAATCACATATTCCAACATTTTGCAATTTAGAGACGAACAGATCGTGGGGAACCTTATCAAAGGTTTTGCTAAAGTCGAGGTAGATTACATCCACAGACTGTCTAGTGCCCAGTAATCTAAATAAGTCATTAATGGAACACATGAGATTGGTTACGACGGATCTACCGTCTCATTTTTGTTCTGGTATTAACATATTTATTTTTGTAGATGCGTTTTCAACAACATCATACCAAATATCCAAAAGGGTAATATCTGGGGATTATGCACGCCAATGAATGGAACTATGAGTTTTTATAATTTTCAAAATATTTTCCCAAGATAAACTTTTATGGAAGTATCAGCTAGTGGCGAACAAAAAAAAATGCTTTCTATTGGTCAAATTTAAATTATCTAGGAACTCCCAAAAATGTCGCTTAACATTTATTTATAAAATTCACCTGCCAGAACTCATGTGAGCATAAAGACCCTATAATTTCCAAGCCAATCGAGTCAAAAACCAAAAATTAATACTAAAACGCGGTTGCTTTTGGTTATAAATAAATTTATTTTGCTCCAATAATGACCATTTTCCTTTTAAACTTCACTCTGTTTGAGAAATTAGACTAATGTGTCCACCAAATTTGTTGATCGTGCTTGATATGATTCACTAGCCACTGCCAAAAGCGTAACCCTCTCTCTTCGCCAACTACATGAAGTTCTTGAAGCGACATTTAAATGGGACCCATTTATATTTTTTCAAAAGAGGAAATATAATGTCTAACAGATAGGCACTGCAGTCAACAGCAGACTTTTAGTCGTCAGATTAAAAGTAATTTTATTACCTAAATATTCGTTATCAAATACTATAATACAAAAGCAAAAAATATATTTTGTATGTAAGATACTCAGTTTTACTGGGAATTTTAAACATATTTATTTTGAACTTGCAATAAGAACACGGTTAAAGAAGCCGGCATTTAACGTGACTGAATAAATAATAGCTCCCAAGAGAATAAGGATTACATAGAGTAGAATAGCATGAACACCGTGCAGATTCGGTATTAAGAGATATAAAGATTGTTCTGATTTACAAAAGATTTTTGTTCTTGAGTGAAACAAGCTGTCTAGGAATTAAAACTGATATCCAAATATGTAGTTTAACAAGAATGTTTCCTGTTTTAAGGGTTAACTTTGTGTTCAACATAACATGCTTTTTTTGCCCTGTGCACCTAACTAAAATATGTAATTTATGTCGCGACAAATAATACATTTTTTACTGTTTTCTAAATATGTTATCGAACAGACAGTCTCATAATTACTATATGATTATAGAAACGTTTTTTGAGACGATGGGGTCGACATTTATGGGCACCAGTAGTAAGATCGTAATCTAATGGGATAATTATAATTTTTCACTTTGCAGGAGAAAGTTGGGCATTTGCCAGCGCGACTTTTAAAATCCACAAATTTTGACGTTTCGATCGAAACCTCTGGACCACTCTATTTTTTATTATCTCCCTTATTATAGTACACAGCCTAAACAGAAACTTCTTCGTGTAGCTTCCAGCATTTGGACAAAGGACATCCTATTACCTTATCTAGTCCCCTTAGGACTATTTTTTTCAGATTGGAGTTCACGGTTGTCATCTGTTAGTCTACTACTGGCCAGAAACTTGTTGCTCACCATTAATCTGGTCAGCACTCTATTGCCTTTTCTACGTTTTTATTAAGAATGTGGACGGTGAATGTACGCTGCTCTTCCACCTCATCTCGCTTCAGTCCCTTGAGACATGTGCCGTTTAATGGCTGGAGCAGAGAAACAGCCCCTGAAGCCACTCTGCATCAGTACACACCACAACAAGGTGTCCTGGTCTATATGTGTACTTAGCGTATCTACACATTTTGATGCTCCTATCTAAATTTCTGGACAATTTTGATACCTTATTGAAGTCCACAGACTAGAAAGAGTTTCCTATGTGTAGATTTTAATAGTTGTAAATGGGGCATCGTTGTGCCTTCTCTAGTCCCTTCATAATTATTTTTTAAGAGTTCACGGCCGTCGTCTGTTAGACAAAACTCATTCTACTGCCTTCCAAGATATTGTTGCTCAAGCTTGAACTGTTCAGCACTCTATTAACCTTTATTTGTTTTTGTTGAGGATGTAGACGTTAAACGTATGCAGCCCAAGTACCTCATCCGTTCGTGTCCCCTGAAGCATGCACCGTTTAATAGCCGGATGAGGAATACAGCCACTCTGCATCAGCACACACTCCAAAGAGGTATTTTGGGTTATGTGTGCATTGGGCAAGTCGTAATTGAGGTCCGCCGTAAAGGATTTTCTCAAGTGCTTTTGCGATAAATCCTTTGTGTTTCTGGATATATCATGGCGATGGGAAAACCATTCTGAATCATAGCTACCCTATGTACTCTGTGACGACCCCTTTAAACGATATTGCTATTATGTTCACCGTCTTTACCCCACGTTTTGCACTCGACGATGTCGGTGTTTCCTAACGTCCACTTATAATTTCTAGATCTAATAATCAACATATTTATATTCGTAGCGCAATCAATATTGAGGAATCTGCGAAATTCGCGCCATTATTATACCATGAAATCTTGCTCCTCAATATAATATAATAATATTATTAATAAACTGCGCTATTGGCATCAACAAAATTTTCGCTACATTTAGGATATTTTTGGAAATTATCACAAAAAATTTCCCAAACCAGATATAATCCTCCAAATAAATGAAAATTAAATGCTGTTCGTTGGTAAGCGCATCACCTGAGAATGGCTACACCGATTTGGGTAATTGTATTTTAAAAGTGTTCGTAATAGTCCGAATAAGGTTTTTAGGGAAAGAAACATTGGAAAAGTTGCCCGCAAAATATTGACATATTGAAATTTTGACAGGACAACGTCTGTCGGATAGATTGGTTTTGAATACAACTTCGACGCCTGTTAAAAAGGGCTTCACTCTAGCCTACCTTTTATCGAAAATTTTTTCGGTGAGGCCCACCCTAGGAAGTAGAAGTTTCAATGTTGAAAATGGCCATAAGAAGTGTTCCCTTTGACATGAAGTGTTGCAGCGACTTAAAAAAAGTACGTAAATTTAGATACTTAGGGTATTTTCTTTTAAGTGGAACACTGTGTATAAAATAACGTAATAATATGTCATACCCTCATACTAATTTTTTTCTGTCTTGTATATATGTCTATTTTCGGGATGACCTCTGAAGGCTTATTCCATTTGGTCTTGGCTTAGTCCATTTGGTCACATAACATGAGAATTTTACTATCAGTAATATATTTTTAAATTTGAATTCACAATAAAATATAATGTTATGCACATAATAAAATTTGCGGCGTACATTATTTTCACATTATTTTATTCACATAAACTGTCATTTAACAATTTCATGTAAATTTAAAATTCAAATTCACGATAAAATATCATATATTCATACGATCTACCATTCACAGCTTACATTCTTTTTACATTATTGCATTTCCAAAAATTATCCCTTAATATTATTTTAATCAAATAAATTAAAATTACTGCGACTAATGCCACTTTTAATACCCGTCACGCAATTTAAATAAACGGGTAGGCACACCATAGAGCGCGCGTGTGTGTATTGTCGTATTATATACCTGCATCCATCAGACTATTTACCCATTTTTGATGATTTTCGTTTAGGATCCCATCTGTATACAATTTTTTTTAATTTAATAGAGGTATTGGTTCATATTTTGATACTTTTTACATATTTACATACAGTACTTTTTGTTTTTTTCTTCTTTTATGTTTCTTAATATAAGATATATTGATTTGTATTTGACCAAGGAATCTGTAATGGCCACTTCTAGGCGTACAAGACGGAGTACACCGCAAAGCTTGTGCTATTTCCAAACAATATTTCTTCATGAACTTCTCTCCTGAAACGCTATTGTTTAACTACGTAATAGGAATTACAGACGAAGACACAATTGGACCAAGGAGTCTGTCATGGGAACTTTAAGCCACACAAGATGAACCACACCACAGAGCCTATGCTATTTCCAGAAAATATTTCTTGATGCACTTCTGTCCTGAAACGCTATTTTTACCTATGTCATGGGAATTAAAGACGGGAAGACAATTGAACGAAGGAGTCTGTCATGGCCACTTTAAGACACACAAGACGAACCACACCAGAAATCCTATGCTATTTCCAAACAAAATTTCTTCATGCACTTCTATCCTGAGCTGCTATTTTTTCACTATATAATAGGAATTACAGACGGGTACACAATTGAACCAAGGGGTATCTCATGGCTACTTATAGGCACACAAGACAGACCACACCAGAAAGCCTATCCTATTTCAAGACAATATTTTTTCATACACTTCTATCCTGAAACGCTATTTCTTAACTATTTAATAGGAATTTCAGACGGCCACACAATTGGACCAAGGGCTCTGTCATGGCCACTTTTAGACACACAAGACAGACCACACCACAAAGCCTACCCTATTTACAAATAAGATTCCTTCATGCACTTCTTTCCTTAGACGCTATTTTTTTAAACTATTTAATAGGAGTTACAAACGGGGACAAAATTAAACCATGGAGTCAGTCATGGCCAGTTCTGTACGCGCAAGATGAACCACGCCAGAAAGATTATGTCATTTCCAAACAATATTTCTACATGCACCTCTATCCTGAAACGCTATTTTTTAACTATGTAGTGGGCATTATAGACGGGGACACAATTTGACCAAGGGTTATGTCATGCCCGCTCCTAGGTACACATAACGAACCACATCACAAAGCATATGCTATTTCCAAACAATATTTCTTTAAACACTTCCAGTCTGAAACGCTATTTTTTAACTATGTAGTGGGCATTATAGACGGGGACACAATTTGACCAAGGGTTATGTCATGCCCGCTCCTAGGTACACATAACGAACCACATCACAAAGCATATGCTATTTCCAAACAATATTTCTTTAAACACTTCCAGTCTGAAACGCTATTTTTTAACTATGTAATAGGAATTAAAGACAGGGACACAATTGGACCAACGAGTCTGTCATGGCCACTTTATAACACACAAGGCGGACTACACCACAAAGCCTATGCTATTTCCAGCAAATATTTCTTTATGCACTTCTATCCTGACACGCTATTTTCGCTTCTTCTACATTTATACTGTTACAAAGCACTTCAATAGATGTAGGCGCGGTGTTGCCACATCTCCAGAACTTCCTCAACATCTGGAAATTTTTGCACAATCTGGCAACACCGCCTCCCCACCCCCTGGGGTGACCCCCCTTAGGCGAAGTCTCAACCCTCTAGGACCAGAAATAACGAAGTTACCAACTTGTACCCCGTCGGAACGGATAACTGAGGTCTGCACATTCGGAACATCCTGTATATACACCCTGTATGCGCAGAGAACCCTTACATCCTGTATACGCAGAGAGATCTTATATTACGAGAAACACCTCTTGTGTAACATAGGAGTGATGACCACATTTGGATCACCTGTATATACATCCCCCTGTATACACACGGGACCGATTTGTATTCACAGAACCTTCTAGTAAGAGAAGGTCCTGGAACCTTCTGGAATGGAACGCTCGAGAACGAGGTGGAAGGTACGGCGAGTATATAAACGCGAAAGCAAGCCAGCCAGACAGTTCAGTTAGAGAATGTTGTAGTGACTCGAAGAAGCAGTAACTAGTGTGAAGTGTTATAGAGTAGCGACTGTAGTTTCAGTGTATTAGCGACTTTTGTACAAATTACTGATTGCAAGGCCAGATAAACTAAGTGTTTTGTGAGAGAGACATTCTAGAACTTTTATTGTATCCATATTTAGCGAGTAAATAAAGTTGTTTTGTTAAAATTAAAAGTCTCGCTTATCCAGAACCCGGAGAAAACGCAACAATACATACGGCCTCATGTTTGAAACCTACTGACGAATTCCTTTTTTGATATATTACCCACAACATTTGACCAAACCTCTCTGGGTCTTCCAGGACCTCTCTTACCTTTTACATGCTCTCCATAAGTTTCACTTATCATTATATCATTTTCAATCCATTATATTTGCTGAAACCATCCAAGCAGCCTGCTCTCATATTTACTACCAATAGACTCTCCCACGTTTAACATTAAATCATTTTTAACTTTCCCATTATCGTTTTAGCCTTTACCTATCTAGGGTGGTCCATTCGCACAAAATTCAATTTTCTTATATGCTATATCTGACCCATCCAACTTTCACACGGATATAGCAAAGTCGAGACCAGGATGTTCTTACATGCAGTGACTTTAGCCCCTTTAGATATACATTCTGCTAAATGCAGCGGTCACAGCTCCCAAGATCTTTCGCCTCAAGGCTATTTTAAGTAGACAAATTCAAACCAGGACACCACTTTGGCTACTTGATGATCCTGGAAATTATTTGATTGAAGTCACTTGCCACACCAACAGTTCAAATACGAGCTGAACTTGACTTTATAGTTCCGTTTGACGTGGTGTTAAATAACCACCAAATACGGTACATAGACAATAAAAGGCTGACAAACAATTCATCCCTGTACAGACGTGTCTAAACAAATGGAGAGAGCAGCACTGGAAATAAGAGGACCTAACGTTAGTACCGCTAAGAAAGACTTGCACCACATTCCAAGTAGAAATGCTTGCTATAAATTCGCGTGCACAAAAGCGCATACAAAACTTAGAAATAGAGAAACCTACATTCTTTCGGACAGTCAGGCAGTAGCAAAGACTTTGGAGTCTTTCAAAACCGAGTCCAAACTAACCTAGGACTGAAAAATCTTTAATGTAGCTGGCTACGAATGAAAAGCAACTTTAATGTGGGCACCAGGGCATTAATCCGTTGAAGCAAATGAGGAAGCAGACTTGTAAAAAGGGTAGCCACAGCACCATTCTATGGCCAAGGTCCCTATCGTGGACTAACAAAGGTCCATTTAACGAATGAACTTCATACTTTGGATAGGAACCAAATGTTACATACTAGAGATAAACGCCCGGCTTAAGGCAGGCAAAATAGTTCATCACCATATTAACAAAGAGAAATTATTTGGTTAATTAAACAGGAACGAAAGAATATATCACGGGACTTTCACAAGACACTCCCCAGTAAGGTATCAGCTTATGAAGACGGGTAACGCGGATCGTGAAAATAATGTCCGAGCGAACTTCTCTTATACATTTGTCCATAAATATGTTTAATAACCATGAAGACATCACACAACCTTGTTTGACATCCTGTTCAATTATAAAATAGTCACTGTGCTTTCCATTAGTTTTCATCCATAATTTGTTGCCCTCCTTTATGGATTTAGTAACTCAAAGTAGCCAAACATCTACAACATTCTTTCAAAATACTTCACAGCTTCTGACTGTCTACAGAATTATGCTTTTTTCCCCTGTCTACAAACACACAGTATAATTATCTCCAACATTGAAGCATTTGTTAACCACCTGCTGAAGCGAGAATATATGGTCAGCGCAGTATCTTCCTGTCATAAATTTACACAGAACATACCAAATATTTCCCTCTGTCAGCTGCCTTAAGTGCTTTATCGATACTCTCCCAAATAGCTTGCCCACGACACTTAACACACTTAGAGCTCGGTAATGTTTTCGCTCACTATAGTTTACTTTACCTTCATACAAGGTCACCATGATATACTTATTTTACTCCATTGGTACTTTTCCTATTTGTATATACTATAAAATGAATACTGCAAAAGCAGCCTCCTGACAACCTGTACAAAATTTATATCGGGAAGATCCTCAATTCCTGCGAGTAACTTGTATAATTTGACACACATGTTGACTCTTTTTCTTAAGACGATGGTGTTCGATAGCAAACTCGCGCTTTTTTAAGATGTGGTACAAATAACACTCTTCACCTTGTGAAAACCTTTTACTATTCCAACAAAAATATTTGACACATGCCAATACAAAAACTGAGACGATAACCATGATGCATTGCTCTCGGAACAATTCTCGACCTAGTGAGTCTTGGGACACCACATAATGACCCTTTTCTATGGTTCAAAAGAGAACGCTCTATCTCAGGACTGTAACTTCACAAAAGTTTTCCGCACATATCCAGAGAGTCTATGTTTGAAAAATACGCCAGTCTTTCGATTTTCTGAGTAAACGTTTCTTTCGTACATCTGATGGTATATATGGCGGTTGATAATTTCCTGGCTAACTCTGTTATGTAGGGTCTTGAAACAAGACTGGTTTCAAGTGTAATTCCCACGGTCTCGTGATCCACAGTCACCTTCCTGAGAGCCATTGAGTCCAGCTGAGTTTTAGTTCTATTTACCATTTCTAAATACCATTTGATGCAAACCACTTTCTTACTCTCGTAAACGACTCATTGATGACATGTTCTAATTGTGTATTATACACAGCCTTGTTGATCAAATTGACATCATGTGCATACAGGCTACACATGCGACAAGGTATATTGACATATTTACATATACTATAAACAACAGCGGCCCAAAAATTGAACCTTGGGGCATACCCTACTCGATAAACAATTCTTCAGAAAAACGTTGCACTGAACATCACCCTATGTCCAGCCCAAGAAGTATGATCTGAAGATTCACAATGCACTACCTCGCACACCATAGAATATAATCTTCTGGGGAAGTATTATAGGTCTCGCAACGTCGAAAGCCTTGCTCAAATAACATGATACGAGTTAGACTTCATTAAAAGCGCCAGCTTTGGTCACCAATAACTCGATCAAAGTTTTGTGGTTGACCTATTGGATCTGAAGCCGTGCTGATCTCCATGCAAAACCGTGCCAAAAAACCAAGCAACCTTCTCTTCAGAACCTCTGGAAGACTAAATATTTTTCAAAGAAAATTTAAAGGTATATCTAATTAACTGAAAGGCAACGATCCCGCACTCAGGCTAAAAAGGAAACAGTTTCTTTCTCGCACCTATAGCCAATGATCTGGCCTAATGGCCACAATTAAATTGATTGAACCAATACCTCACGGTGGTCATAAATGGTGAAGGTCCCCATAGACAGCATCCAACTTCGCCTTTATTTCTTCGCATGTTTTTCTATCGCAAAATAAAAGCGAATTACGGATCAAAATTTTCATTTTTCCATTTTATCGAAAAACACGAAAGACGTGTGATACAACTGGCTGCTAAATAAAAACTAAGCAATAGATCAGACTGAAATTTAGTATTGTGTCGTTTGACAAATGACAGTACACGATGGTAATGCAAACTTCTCTCAGCAAGGCCACCTGTCTTCAAACATGGGTACTTATTGATTGTCCCCCGTACAACGAATAACCCTTTGAGATCTAAGACCGATTCTAGAGCAGTTAGATATCTTGTATCTCTTCTGCGATCATTTGTCTTTGATAAGATTTAAATAGATTACACACCTAAGACAGTTTAGATGCTTTAAAGTAAAGGAAAATTAAAAGTAATCCGAGCATTTAAACGTATTTCAATTATTTTTTTAAATACTAAGCGCGTAATGCTTATTGTTTTGCCAGAGCAGCGAAATAAGCAAATTTTAAATACACGAAACATATTCACAGTTTATATATCGTGGGAGCTGTGGCCGTTCTCTGTACTTCTATTGACCATTTCCATGAAACAACGTAATTAAGATTCCGGAAAGAATGGTGTTATGAAATTCATGGTCTGGTTTGTTTTGACTAACTGTCACGTATTGTTGAGTGTTAATACAATTAATATGTCTGTCTTAGGCTCCATTCTGAATGAATAGCAGAGTAATTGTAGTTTAACAAATGTGAATTACCACCCACAATAAAAGTCTGGTTTTTTTATTGTTTGTGGGACTGAATTATATTACTAGGTATTCATAAACTATATAAATGATTATAAATCGAAATATGATACACATGGTAAACATTTTATTACAACTTTCAAATATGTTCACTACAATTTAAAAGTAGACGGCAGCAGTATTTTGTGAGCCTGAAGAGGCGATATATAGGATGACTCAACGATTGAATAAAGTAAATTTGCTGTTAAGCTGTGATAAGCACTGATAAGTACCTACATTTGGAAAACCCAAATTACTACAACACAATTTTAAAACACTGACGATCGTTTCACTAACAATGTTACCATCACCAGAGGATGAAAAGTTTAAAACTCTTTACTACTAAACATTTTAAGATATATACAGAGTGGTCTAAACTCGATGGCGTGTGTGAAGTCTATAGTGAACGAGAAAAGATGAAAATCTGAAATTTGGGTTGTGTTCATAAATGGTCATAATTTCCATTTGAAAACTATTTTTGACACTAATTACATCCTTACCACATACCAATTTTGTTGTTTTTTTTTTCAAATTAAAGAGCCTGTATATTGTGACATTTTCAGATTCCCCGGTATATTTTTTATATTTTGTATCTTTCACCTATCTCAAGCCGTTAAGGAGATAAAAATCATTATTTAGGAAATTTGGCAACCTGCATCTATTAATGAGGCAAAGATCTGAGTTTTTTGCTGTTATTTGTCAAGCGGTTGCTATATGATATGTCATGCATATCCAATTATTGTCTACAAAAAAATAGTGTTTTGGTAGAATATAGGAGAGCAGGTATTGCAAACTTTTGAAATGGAACATCGTGTATTTTATGATGAAAATAGCAAATATAGCATTTGGTTTTCAATCTAAGAGTATCATAATGCTGTAACTATTCTCAGCCGTTTTTGAATTATAGGTAAAAAACCAAAACTTTGCGAGTATTGGAAACATATTTTTTATTATCAGTATGCCATGCTTGCAAACAGTCGGGAGTGTATGTCTACATGTCTGTTGTCATACTGCTTGTGAGTGATCTGTTATCTGGAAATGGCAAATTCTTATACAAAAGAGCAAATTTTAAACTTGCTCTTTATGCAATGGCCAGTGTAGCAAGAGTATTTTTAGAACATGCAGAAACTTCAACGGACAGTATCTAAACGCAGTTTCGCTGAATGATAAGAAATTTAAGAGGTTAAAAGATTATTTTTATAAGCGACAGTAACATAAAGAAACCGGGACTCCAAACTAAACCTGTAAGAGGTAACGAGGACAATCGAATAATTGTCTTGGCATATTTTTCTGGACATCCTCATCCGTTACCTCATTCTGTTGAAAAAGACTTACTTAATATCCTTCAAATATATAGGAAGAAATATGCATAACCATGGAAAACATAATTATAAATTGATGACCCTCCAAGCCAGCAAGCCAAATAATTCTCTAAAACGTGTCGCTTTCTGTGCAATGATTTTAATTCATTTACAAGCAGATCCAACTTTTCTGCAAAATTTATTTGGACCGACGAAAGCAAATTTACCTGTGAAGGCATTTTTAATCGGGGGAATTCACATTACTGGACCGAAGAAAATATGCTCGTTGGATAAATGAGGTTTTAACACAAATTTGCCTTCAATGTATTCTGCTTGATGATGAACGACCACATAAGATTCTGCTTTTACGAAGAGAATTTAGATTCAGGTATATATATATATATATATATATATATATATATATATATATATATATATATATATATATATATATATATATATATATATATATATTGAAATATTACGGACCACAGTATCTGACTTATTCGGCTACTTAAATGAAAACTCTAAAAGATTGGTGGTATCAGCTAGACGGTTCCCCAGCCCACTGTGCCAATCAAGTTACAAATGAATTTTCACACATGTTCGGAGATCGTTGGATTCCTATATCAGGTCCTTGGGTTTGGCCACCGAGATCTCCAAATTTAACCCCACTTAATTTTTATCTTTGGAGTAGGGTAAAACAAATTATTTACCTTGCGTTTTATAATACCAAGGAAGAGCTTCATAATAGAATTAGGATTACATTCCTCTCTCTAGACGCCTGTTAGATGGAAGCAGCAAAAACACGTCATTTCTGACGAAAGTCCTAGAATGTTTGAGATTTGAAGGAGGGCGCTTTAAGCAATGTAATTATTGACCATGACTTTTGTGTTTATTTTCTTTTAGTGAATGTTCTTAGAAAAAAATCACTAATGGGGAGATCCCGACTTTCTAATTTTGAATTGGTTTTCAAATGAGCGTGAACTAGGACCCTTACCACCAATCCGTGTCAGTTTCAATTTTTATATGTTTATATATATATATATATATATATATATATATATATATATATATATATATATATATATATATATATATATATATATACATACCTTCCTTCTGTAACTGGCTTTGAAAGTGAGTTATCCATGAAAATCTAACTAGGTTATCAGGGAAAATTCCTTTTTTTCTTTCTGAAAATATGTTTATCTCCAAAAATAAAAAGCGATGGTAATCAAATTTAGTACACAAGTTTATGACATGAAAAGGAAACTATGTACCAAAATCTAGTTTCTATGTTACAGGAAAAAAGTTCTAAAAAATATTTGATGGCAGATAATTTCTATGAAAATTTACTGCCATAATGCACTTGCTGCGTCCAGACTTTTTGTTATTTAATTGGGTAATTCTGCATATTAGGGGCATACGGGATTTCAAACTTTTTTTAGAAGCGGTTAGAACTACTAATATGCATAAACAAGAATAAAAATTTGACTTGCAATATTTTGTTTTTTTGCTTATAAGTCAAAAATCGCTGATAATAACTATAACATCATATGGTACTTTTAGATATAAGATCAATTGGTCTTGCCATTCTCATTAAAATATATAGGGTGTTCCATTTGAAAATCTCGCATTCTATGCTCTACCAAAAGCCCATTTTTTGGTAGACAACCTGTATGCAATAATTGGGTCTCCATATATTATGATATACTAACCTATTGACAAGCAGCAAATAAAAACTCAGACCTCCCCCTAACCTGGTTACGGAAAGAACATTTTTTTTCATTCATGGATGCAGGTTGCCAAAGTTCCTAAATAATAGGTTTTATCTCCTGCACGGCTTAAGATAGGTAAAAGATACATAATACAAAAAACTTTTGGAATGTTTCGGGAAATCTGAAAATGTCGCAATATATAGGCTTTTTTTAAAGAAAGTTGGGATCCGGTAAGGATATATGTGGCAACGCTATGAGGTCAAAAATATTTTAAAAATGAAGACCATGACCACTTATGAACATGTCGTACATTTCAGATTTCTGTCTATTTTGGTTCACTATAAACGTCTAATAGGCCATAGAGTTTTGGTCCACCTGTATATTGTGTCTTTTAATCTTCTAGAGTACTGAAAATGTTAAAAAGGTTCCAAAACATGCTTCATAACATGTAAAGCTGAGGATAAACAATACTGCCACTAATCGGTCTACCAAAGCATACTGAAGAGGAAAACGATACAAAAACCAAGCTGCAAAAACATATTAGTGAAAAGTTAACTAATTAACATTTATCTCAGGCGGGAGCAAAAAATTAGGAGCTGAGTGCAACAAAAGAGTCAAAAACTAACATCAACAACTCAAGATCTAAAAACAGGATCAAATGTTAAAGTCGCTAAAAGTTATTAATTGGATCCTTATATCAGTTTGTTTTTAAAGTTACCTAGTTAGGCCCCTAAAACATAAAGCGTGTGTCCCGCTTATCCCAATATATAATAAGAAAAATTTGAAATTAAGAAAAAATAATCAATTTTCATGGTAAAATTCTATAAACGTTACTTTACTTATATGACGTGTATACTTATGCATATGTATATCTAAACGTCAACAAGTCCGGGTTTGACATGATTAAAGGAAATGAGAATTCAACGCTTTTTTATTCCAGCCAATGCATTTAATTTTACCAGACGCGTTTCGGTTCATATAAACCATCTTCAGGGGTTAAGGACCTATAATATAAAGAGATGGTTGTCAGAAACTATGCTTCTGGTAGGAATTGCATGCGGACATTACACAGCAGCTACGGAAAGGCAATGTTCAACAAAATCTGATGTCAAACATCAAAACTGAGCCCAAACGTCCAAACTAAACTGACAGTGTCAAGAGTTAAAACAGCGTTTTTTACACATTTAAACCAAGACTAAATTCCACAATGATAACACTCTAAAGTAGTCAATACAAGTTAAAAGTCCATTGATCAACCAATTAAAATCAAAGCGACAAACACAACATAAATGGCAAGCAGGATACACAGCTGAACAAAACCTCCTAAAAACACCTGAACAAGCAAATTCAGAAAGAAACGATAAGAAAGGGGCCTATCTGGCAACTAGTACTAACTATTTCTGTTTGTGTTACAGAAAGTGCGCTCTATGGAAAATTGTCAAAGTTTTAATTTCATCTACTATCTTCGGATTTTCAAACGAAAATAACACTGAGGAAGAGAACAACAGCATCTCTGGAATTGAAGCACCTAGAGGATTACTTGTATTGACAGTAACTGACTGAGTATGAGGAGTTAAAACAGGTTATTCTTCTCCGCGGGTTCTCCCGCACTCCTTAAGTTGCTTTAGTTGTATTTTAACTTGGATAGCTTGATGAAATCAGTAAGCTTTCCATTAATTGTTATACCACTAAAGCAACGTAGGGAGTGGAGAAGAATGCGCTGATGGCAAACAGCCGTAGCGACTTAAATTATAAGGAAAAATATGTCAGTTTCTTAACCAAACATTTTTCTACGGCAGAGCCATAGATACTTTAGTCTGAAAACCATAGATAATGACTTTCTTCTATGATACAATATCCTATTTTCATATCTCTCAACAGAATCCGCCACCAGACCTATCAAACCGCAATACAAAGTTGTAAATCCTACGTAGGTGTTGAATGTCTGAATGTCAGACCTGGAATTCATAGTGTCATTTTCAAGCGTTTTTTTAAATTACTTTCATTATGCACAATTCTTGTATTTCGATAGACCATGTTATGGCCCAATTTATCTACATGTGCTGCCAATTCACACCCATCCGGTCTCAGTCTGAAGTCACTCTTATGCTGACCTCCTCTTCTACCGATAAATTGAGAGCTCTGTTCGATATATGACAGGGAACAATTCTTACAGCTGATCTTAAGACTACCTCGCGTCTGTTATTCACCGGTATCTTATCTTCCCCTCAAATTTCGGAAAAATTACCCGAATCTTTAAGAAACTTTATTTGAACAGCATGCAACTATAAAAAGTCAAAGAGTTTGAAAGAAAATAAGTTCACTAAAAACAAATATTTGAATGAAATAAAAATGGTGAAACAACTGCAAGAGAAATATTGTTTTTATGCTAACGCAGATAAAGGTAATAATGCTGTTATTTTATACAAAAACGAATAGAGAGTTAGCGTTAATATTGCAATAGACAAAGGACCATATAAGCAAACCAAATAAAAACTTGTCACAATCTTATAACAAAAGACTTAGGAAGAAGGTGACAAGTTACAATTTGAAAGTCCACAAAAACATTGGCTCTCAAAAATTTATGAACGGGAAAAAGATGAGACCTCTTATTTCGGCTATAGATTCTCCGACATATAAATTAAGAAGTGGTTGACAAATGAGTTGCCTGTCAAACAAAATGTTTTTCAGTCTCAAATTCATTTGAATTAATTAATATAGTTAAAGCCGTTAAATTGGTTAAAGGTGAGGTTTCGATTTCATTTGATGTAGTCTCTTTGTTTTTCTAGCGTGCACACAAAACAAACGCTAACGTATTTAAAACAGTTGGTGAAATTTAACAATGTCAGTCAAGAGGTCTGCAAGGCATATTTACATAGTAAGATGTAAGAGAGGACTCGCGATCTCGTTGCAGAACCAAGTAGTATGTTGTTACGACAGCTCCAAATAACACAAAATGTTATAAAATAGAGACTGTGTGCAACCAACTAACAATTTTGTAAATTGTCAGCCCTGGCCCATTTATTCCCTAATATAGGGACAATGTATGTAAGGCTAGATGTATTCTCACCAAAATTAGAATTGTAGATTATATTAGGGAAGAAATGGACCAGGACTGATATTTCCAAAATTGTTAGTTGGTTGTACACAGTCTCTATTTTATAACATGTTGTGTTCTTTGGAGCTGTCGTGACAACATAGTACTTGGTTCCGCAACGAAATGGCGACTCCTGTGTTACATATCACTATGTGCTGTGAGGTTGGCTACCATAACCGTATTATTTTATGGGTGTTTTCTCGCTCCAATTAGTATGCCGTGCTGACGAGACCTAATTAGAGCGAAACTGGTCTACGGTTCTAGTGTGGTGAGAATACATCTGGCCTTACATACCTTGTCCCTATATTAAGGCAGAAATGTGCCAGGGCTGTGAATTTACAAAATTGTTAGTTGGTTGTACACAGTCTCTATCTGATAACATTTTGTGTTATTTGGAGCTGTCGTGACAACATACTACTTAGTTCCGCAACGAGATGGCGACTCCTGTGTTACATCTCACTATGTGCTGTGAGGTTGGCTACCATAACCGTATTACTTTATGGGTGTTTTCTCGCTGCAATTAGTATGCCGTACTTATGAGCTCTAATTAGAGCGAACGCGTCTACGGTTCTAATTGTGGTGATAAAACATCCAGCCTTACATATATTGTCGCTATATTAGGGAAGAAATGAGCCAGGGCTGACAATTTACAAAATTGTTAGTTACTGCCTAATAGTCTACTGCCTAATATTGCAGTGTCTCCTCGGTTTAACCGAAAGGTGGCAACCGGGCAGTGAGATCTTAGGACCCCACGGTCTAAACTACTCCATGTCTCCTCGATATAAAATAATCTCGGAACCAAGTAGGGAATTTTTAACGGGATTTCCGGCAATTAAAATATAAACCTAGAAACTTTGTTTGTGACTCGTCTTTCTAGGGTGTCGGTCTTTTACTTGACACCTAATATAAACACAATTCTTATTAGTTAAGACTTTATAACTTTCCATTGTCTTATGATGCTAAGTTTGTCGATAAAACGATCGTTAGGTCATGTCAGATCAGATTATAAATAAAAAATTAAATGATTTCGTTGCAGCAAATTCTGATGCTGTATAAAGCACATATACGTCCGCAGTTGGAATATTTTTCTCATGTCTGAAATGCTGCACTAAAGAGATCCTTGTGCCTTCTAGATTCTACTCAGGAACGAGCTGTTCGCCTTATACGAGATCAATCTGGCACAGTCAATTTTACTTTTCTAGACAACATGAGAAAAGTTGGAAATATCTGCCTCTTCTAGCAATATTGCCATCGACATAGTTCCTGAGAGATTGCTTCTGCATCGATAGAACCTCTGCTTGCTGCGTTTACTCGGCTAACTAGTTTCAATCAAAGAGAGCACGCTTTTAATGTCAAATTGCCTACTTATCGAACAGTTTGTTACGCATCGTCAATATTTTCTAGGGCGTCTAAGCTTTGAAATGCCCTCTCATCAGCTATATTTTAGATGATACATAATCTCCAACTAATTAAGGAACAAGAAAAAACCTGCCTTGTGACACCACAATTAAGTTCATGATATCTTATAAGCTGCGCTGGGATATCTTCTTTATTCTCATTTATGGACGAGATGTAATTCTAAATATATCGACACACTGTATACTAATAAAACTGTAACGTTCGTTTAGAATATTGTAAACGTGATAGGGTTTATTTTGCTGAGAGCTGTTTATGATCGACATTATTTGTCGGACAGAGAATTACGTGCTAATATTTTTAGCACCTCATATTTTGCTGACGCCAAGAAAGCTTTGTTGCGGTAGCTCAATGTTGACGTAATCACACTTCCAGTAGACTGCAATCTTATCTAGCTATTTTATCTGCAAGTAAATTGATCCGCAGTTTTGTCGTCGGGTGTCTTTAATCGAAACGTATTAAGTTTCCAGTTAACAAACAAAGAACCTTTAATCAAATCTACACAAGTATTGTTTACTGTCTTCATTCGATTGCTTAAAACGACAATAATAATAATTCTGAAAAAACTTAAGAACAAATGATATTACCATATCTGTAAATAATAATTACAACATTGGGTACAAAAACTGGGAGAAGCGAAATAAAGATAAAGCTAATTATGACAGTGTAACTTTGGATATTTTTTTGAGTTTATGATTTGTCTTTTAGTGAATTTTCGTAGAAAAAACTCACTAATGGGGAGATCCCGAATTTGAATTTATGTATCACACCGATAACTCAAAAAATAATGGGTCGATTTTGATAAAATTTGGCACGTACCTTTCTTTTGTAAATGGCTTTGATAAGTTCGTTAGTCAGGAAAACCAAACGAGGTTTTCCGGGAAAATTTTTAGTTTTCATTCAAAAAAAATTTTTTCTCAAAAAATAATTGGTCGAGTTTGATAAAATTTGGCATGTATCTTTCTTTTGTAAATGGCTTGGACAAATTAGTTAATCAGGAAAATCAGATGAGGTTTTTTGGAAAAATTTTGAGTTTTCATTCGAAAAAATTTTTTATCTCAAAAAGTAATAAGCCGATTTTAATAAAATTTGGCGTGTACCTTCCTTTTGTAAATGGCTAAAAGTAATAACTAAATTCGGTAGGTAGGTTTACGATATAAAAGTTAAACTATACACCAAAATTTAGATTTCTATCTTACAAGAAAAAAAAGTTATAAAATAATATTTTGTGCCAGATCATTTCTATGAAAATACACTACCATAACGCACTTGCTGCGCCCAGAGTTTTTACCTTTTAAAATCAGTAGAAACTAAAAACACATGGCCTTCTCTTCACCCGCAACTCCCCCCGCGAATTAGTCGCGGCGCCGTCAAGGTGGAGCCGGTCAGTGCCCGCGGGACTGGCGGAGGCGACCGCACTCCATGTCGGAACTCTGATTACATTTAGTCACCAACTCGAAGTACAGCCGCTAGCCTTGCCCGTCCAGCCCGCGAGCCACCTCGGGCCTAACCAAAAAGACTAGGCGCCATGCCCCAGGTCATCCTGCCGTCTCCAGGTGCCGCCATTTCCCAACATTGAGCGAGCTCTTCTGGAGCGCAAACGACACTCGACAAACGAACGGTTCAGATTTTTTTGGGTATAATCTCTCCGGGCGGGTAGGGGATGAAGGAAGGGAGTTATTTTCTTAAAATTGAGATTTTTTCGTTAAAGCTTGAGTAATATAACGTTTTAGAGTTTATTTCTTAGAAAACTTTTAATTTTAACATTTCTGTGCTGAAACTAAATTAGGGGTTAAATGTGTGGAATATCGGTGACAGAAATTTGATTTTTTTTTCCTAAGACGGTGTAAACGTCTCAAAACATATAGAAAACTTGATTAGGGAACGATTATTTTTATTTGGTCTTTCGGTCGGTCAGCCTGTACGGCCTATCTGCTAGCAGGCGTAATAACTTTCGTAGGAATTGAGATATCATCTTCAAATTTGGTATACAGTTAGCACCAACAAAGAAACGTTTTGAGTTGTTTTTGGGTAAGATTGATTCAGGGGGTAGGTGATAAATGGGGCATGATTTCAAAAACCCCTCATTTTGTAGAACTTATAATAACACCTTCTAACATTTTAGGCGTGACTGTCCAATAGTTTCGCGTACTCTGTTTTTCGTAGTTGTAAGCGGTTCCTTGTATACACTTTTTTTCACATACCACCAGAGAAAGAAGTCGGATTTGGTTATATCAGGTATTATTTATATCTTCCAATCCATCTTTGAGGATATCCACGATATAAAATGTTTCTCACCTCAATTTTGTAGAGGAAAGGAGTATCGTCTTGCTGGAACCATATAACTGACGTACTGTTAGTTTTCAGCCATAATCGTCAAATCGTGCCTCAGATAGTCAGAATAAGCTGTCTACCTACAAAAAAGCCCGCCGGCATATTGACTAGCAATTTGACCCCATGTGATTGGCGACCATATATGCTAACTATCAACTTCTCTCCTTAGATTTGGAGATAATTTATGTTGATGCAATGGTGACAGTTGTGACTGTTCATAGACCGGTTACTACGGTGCGCTGATTGGTCTGTAAATAAAACGAAATTAAAGTATCTTTCCTTAGTCGAATTTTATTGGCCCAAAAGCAAAAATCGAAGCAACTTAAAGGATCATTCCCGAAAAGTTTCTTTTGCTTTTGAGTTTAAACCAACACGAGTCAAAATAGACGCATTAGTATGCCAGACTGGTGTCCTTCTAACTGCTCATATTGTCCTAATTTGTGTAACACTTTTAAACCAAGCCTGTCATTTTTTTTGTGCTGCTCACTCAGGACTAATATTGTACTAAAATATACCAGATTCCTTGCTAAGGCCATGAATCTTGCAGAAAGATTTTCAAATGCTGCTACGTCGAGATGGCGTCTGGTCAATGATGGATTCTGTATGTTCCAAGAGATTTACTGTTGGCCAAGTGACCAGCTACCCTTAAACCCTTACTTAAAGGTCTACTTTAGCAAGATTAAATTACTATAAGGATTCCAAAAGAAAATGATGCAAGGGGTATCATAATAAACCTTTAATATCATCTGGCACAAACAAGGTCGTTGACAAAGACAAATGTACATAAAAGAAAAAAATTACAACAAAATATATGGTGCTTATGTTACATATATTAACAGTTAAACATAAAAATTTATCATATAAAAATCGTCTAAAGGCTAGACTAGACATAAATTATAAAACTGTATTGTCCTATATTGTTAAATTTATTACATATTGAAAAACTCTTCGTCGACAACAGGACATCTATTGAGGCGTCGCTCTGCACACTAATGTTAATGTCAGTTATCTTCTTCGTTAATATTGTATCATCGTATTATAAATTTGGTTGAATTGATTGAGTATTTTTCATCACCAAGTTGCTTTTTACACAAATGTATAGAGACGGCAGTATAGGTGCATTTGGTTTGTCTAATCTTGCTCTGAGTGACCAAGCACATAGTTCCCGAAAGCATTCTAACACTGTTTTGACAACAAACATCTGACTACAATTTTAAACAGAAGATTGATACCAGACCATAATAGTGTTCAAAATTATCGATTGCATAAGTTTTCCTACTTACTCGACCTTATAACATACATAGATAAATACACTAATCTCTAAACTAATGCTTGATTTAGTCGATCCACTAAAAGATGCGATTTTACACTACTCTTAAGAAAATTTCTAAATTATTTTGTTTACAAATGAAACTAAATATCTTATTGAAATGTAAACCTGTATTGTTTTCCTTTTTTCATTGGTGTAACATGTTTCCTATTAACTTAGCTGATTTGTCGTTAAGTATTAAGACCCTAATTTCTTCAAAAAAAAATCACAACATAAACATAGAAACCATCAACTCGAAATTGACAAGCAAAAAAACCCAAAAAATCAAGTATATGTAAAAATCAGGAATACGTTTTGCTAAGGTTACTCAGGTTTAAAGGAATAAGTGGGATCAATGCGTTAAAGTTAAATAGGCGGCAAAAAATTTAATAACAATCTGGTTTAAAGGCTACTTCTGGTTAGACTGTTTACAAATAAAGTTTCGTCTATCAATGAAAAAACATATTTTAGTTTTGTTTTTTACTGAATGAACAATGACGTATAAACATATAAAAGTCTGTGGCTAGTAGGACTCATTGCTGAAGCCAGTAATCGAGACGTACACACTCACATGAGAAATATGTTTAATGGAATAGCTATAAAATTTGGAAGAAACACCAAGAAATATTCGCAAAGAATCTAGACACAAGTTGTGTGACAGTCAAGGAAGGGTCTGAGTATAACTAATATATAATACCGTGAAACAAAAAGGGCATTGCGGGGTTACCTAAAGCTGATTAGACCTTCGCAATGGCGAAAATATAAACTCGGGGTTTATACTGAACAATTACAGAACATCACGTAATAAGAGTCATCTAGAAGCTAAAGAATAAAAAGGCACCTGGATCGGACACAATCACTAATGAACGGATAACATACGTCAAAAATCTTATGACAAAGTGATAAGAAAATTATTCAAATTGACCTGACCTGACATGACCTTAAGGTCCTAGACTTCCTAGGAAGACCAAAAAAGGGGTGGAGAGATAGATTGTCACCGACATCACGGAAAATAGGCATCCAGTCAAACACAGGTCAATTACCTAACATACGAAGAAGAATGAGATAATGGAAATTACATAGACCCTAAAATATAACCCTGTGGCACTCATTATTATGAAACCTTTGTTTAAAAAAAGGCATTTATCCCACTTTTCACCGACCTAATATAAATCAGATATGCTTTGCAAAGCATTATGACTGAAGATTTGCTCCACCCAGAATAGCGAGTTGTTTCATTCTATATGGTTAAAATTTATACGCTTCGATACCAGATTCTTAATTTAAATCAGAGCTTTATACATTGTTAGTATTGTAGCACATTTTGTGCTGGCCTTGATAAAATAAATTAGTTTTTATACAATTATTTAAGAGCTTAATATAAGTTATCATTCCAAAACTTGTGTCAATAGAGGTACCTAAGCCTACAATGAAAGCAATTGATTTTCTTCGTTCACTCTGTATTACAATTGTTTGCTTTTTTTTGCTTATTAGGAGACACGTCTGCTAAAAACTCTCATCTAGTCTTAGCAGATAGAACAAGTATAGTCTTGTAGACACTTTTAAGACGGTTACGACTATCAACACCGCTTGAAAACTTTGTATTTAAAAAGTGTCTAATTCGTTGTAGCTTATAAGGAACAAATAGAAATGCACAAGATATAATGCTAAGATTTAGCTATTATTCATACTTTTTTAACTAAACACAAAGTGTGATAAAAACAGACTGGCTACATCTTCTAGACACTTGCCTGTTTTATAATTATAAAGTTGCCAAATTCCCGCCAACCTTGTATTTTTACCTGGTGCATTATTAAGTTTTTAAGTTGACATTCTTTGCACCCAAAAGGTATTTATTGTCAAAAAATTGTGAAGTGTACTTTTTATATTTTCTCCCGGTGATTATATAGGTGAAAATTACTTTCGTCATAAGTTGTCTTGCATAAAAGTAACAATCCTTTGAATTTTTTGGCCAAAATTTTACATTATTAAAAAATGTTCTTATTAAACATTATTTTAGCAGAAACCTGAAGTAAAAATCTTAAATAATTAAAAAATATATATGTATTTTCTTGTTCACTTAATTGTATATGTTTCTTAATGTGCTGCATACTCGCTCTGCCAAAAATTTTCCGTATAGATAATAGAAGTTACGGATTTGAAAAACGTAGGCTATTTATATTAAATTCAAAGCACAATGATCAGCTAACAAAGTGGACAAGTTGCATAAAAACTGACAGTTATTTAAGAATAATGAAATTTTAAAAAATTATAAAAATATCATTAAGTTGTTTAGCAGAACTTGACTAAATATATGGAAGTATATTTAACTTAGAGGCGTCCGCTAAAACTAGGGAGAAACAAGTGTTAGATTTCTGCTTCATTGTAACCTGTCTTCAAGAAAATGCGAGTTTTACCACAGTCAAAAGGCAGTTAAGCTTTGTTCCACTGGGATATCCTATATTTGAAATTTTGATTGTTGCTAATTGTTAGTGAAAATATTACATTGGCGGCATTTTTCGTCGTTTACTGTTTGGTTGTATAGTTGCACTACCCAATAAGTAAATAAAATACCTTTAAATTTTAAGGTTAAAAATACAAAAGTCGCCAATATCTCCTACATTTTTTTTATCAAAACATTCTTAATTTTGGAATAGTTAAACTCAGGCAAAGGTAGTTTAATCTAAAACAATTGCGTTAACGTGAGATTTAAAATTATTTTGAATTTTATAGGTAAATAATTTAATATTGTTTCTTTTTTGTACAATAATATGTGTTTAAAAATAAATATTTCATTTATTTTATTGTAATAATTAAAGTTAAAAACAAGCTGAAGCCTCATATAAGCAGGTATTGTTTTTATTATAACCGAATATGGTTATATTTGAATTCATCTCAATCTAAGACTAATAAAGTTACACCAAATCGTGCTAAATAAGAAATGGGCAAGTTGATAATTGATAACTAAATGACATTTCGTTTTTTTTTTAAATATGTATAAAACTTAAGACAAGGCAATAATGATTTCCAAAAATTAGATTTCTAGGATCTTTAGTCGCGAGGAACGTTGTTTTTTAAATTTTGACACAACTTATTATACACAGATCAACCACTATTTACATGTAGCATACCATCCAACTTGATATAAATGATTACAAATACATACCTATATACCTAATTATTGAAGATAATATTCACATGTTCAGTCGTGTTTGAACTGTTCCATTTTTTTTACAAAGTCTTGCTTCTCTTCTTTCAGGAATTTGCACATCTCTCTTCGTTACTTGCCAAATTGATAAAGGGTCATCTTGCAAGAGCTTGCTTTGTCCAAGATAGCCCTCATAATTAGTAGGTAGCAGTTGATAATTTTAAACTGATAAAGACGTTGTCCTAGTTGATCTGAAAAAATTAGGTAATTCAGCCGTATTACTAGAAATTCGTGGATAAAAATATTTAAGAAACTTGTGTAAAAATAAAGGTGAGAAGTCAAACATTCTGGAATGCTAAAGCTACAGCTAAGTTAAAGGTTACAGTTTCAATATATTTTGACGTTTGATTGAAATTAAACTTTTTAATTGTAGAAGCACCTCGGTGGTTCAGGGGTAAGAAGGTGTGCCTCTGAACCGAAGGGTACTGGGTTTGATCCCAAGGTACTCATTTCACTTTTTCAGTACATACTGTAAAATTAACATCAACCGAGGCTCTGGCATTGTATTTAAGCAAGTTGAATGTCTGCACGTTCCGCCCTTCGGAGGGGGCGTAAAGCCGTCGGTCCCGTGTCCATGCGATGTTGGGCACGTTAAAGATCCCTACCCTCCTTACAGAAAGGCAGGGGTTCGGAAAAATTTCCAGGATAGTGAGGTGAAACTGCTCCCTGGCGTCGGTGATTGGTCATAGTCGCGGAAATCGGCCGACATTAAAAAAAACACACACAATTGTAGAAGCAAATGCTACTTTATATGACACGCTGTACAAACTCTGCCAAATACACATAATATACTATAAGGCTATATGCATTCTCACCATAATTAGAACCACAGACCGGTTTCGCTCTAATTAGAGCTTATTGGTACGGTAAACTAATTACAGCGAGAGCACACATATAAAGTAATACGGCTTTGGTAGCCAGCCTGCTAGAACATTGTGAGATGTACGGCAAGGTCGCCATCTCGGTGCGAAACCAGGTAGTATGTTGTCACGACAGCTCAAAATAACACAAAATGTTATAAGTACAACCAACTAACAAGTTTGTAAATTGTCAGCCCTGGCCCATTTCTTCCCTAATATGGAGACAATGTTTGTAAGGCTACATGTATTCGTACCATAATTAGAACTGCAGACCAGTTTCGCTCTAATTGGAGCCCATCAATGCGGTATACTAATTAGAGCGAGAACACACCTATAAAGTAATGCGGCTATGGTAGCCAGCCTCCTAGAACATTGTGAGATGTACGCCAGGGTCGCCATCTTGGTGCGGTACCAGAAAGTACGTTGTCACGAGAGCTCCAAATAACACAAAATGTTAGAAAATAAAGACCGTGAACACCAACTAACAATTTTGTAAATTGTCAGCCCTGGCCCATTTCTTGCCTAATATCACTGTAATTAGTATACCGTACTGATGAGCTCTAATTAGAGACAAACCAGTCTGAGGTTCTAATTATAGTGAAAATGCATCTAGCCTTACATACATTGTCCCTATATTACAGAAGAAATGGGCCAGGGCTGATAAATTACAGAAATGTTCGTTGCTTGTACACAGTCTCTATTTTATAACATTTTGTGTTATTTGGAGCTGTCGTGACAACATACTACCTAGTTTTGCACCGAGATGGCGACGCTGTTGTACCTCTCGCAGTGTTCTTGGAGGCTGGCTACCATAGCAGTATTACTTTATATGGGTGTTCTCGCTGCAATCAGTATACCGTACTTATGAGCTCTAATTAGAGCGAAACCGGTCTGCGGTTCTAATTATGGTGAGAATACATCTAGCCTTACATACATTGGCCTTGCATTAGGGAAGATACGGGCCAGGCTTGACAATTTACAAAATTGTTGGTTGGTAGCACACAGTCTGTATTTTACAACATTTTGTGTTATTTGGAGCGGTCGTGACAACATATTACCTGGTTCCGCACAGAGAAGGCGACCCTGTCGTACATCTCACTATGTTATAGGATGCTGGCTACAATAGCTGTATTACTTTAAAGGTGTGTTCTAGCTGTAATTAGTACCGTACTGATGAGCTCTAATTAGAGCGAATCCGGTCTGCGCTTCTAATTATGGTGAGAATACATCTAGACATACATACATTGTCCCTATATTAGGGAAGAAATGGGCCAGACAATTTACAAAATGGTTTGTTGGTTGTCCACAGTCTCTATTTTTTTAATTTGGAGCTGTCGTGACAACATACTCCCTGGTTCCTCACCGAGATGGCGACGCTGTCATACGCATTACAATGTTCTAGAAGGCTGACTACTGTAGCAGTATTACTTTATAGGTGTGTTCACGCTGTAATTAGTATACCATACTGATGAGCTCTAATTAGAGCGAAACCGGTCTGCGGTTCCAATTATGGTAAGAATACATGTAGCCTTACACACATTGTCCCGATATTAGGGAAGAAATGGGCCAGGCCTGACAATTTACAAAATTGTTAGTTGGTTGTACACAGTCTCTATTTTTTAACCTTTTGTGTTATTTGGAGCTGTCGCGACAACATACTACCTGGTTCCCCACCGAGATGGCGACCCTGTCGTACATCTCACAATGTTAGACTATATTATTATATTTACATCGACTCAAACGTGTGTGTGCTAACGGGAACGGAGGTTGGAATTTTTTAGCTCAAATGTCGTGTAAAGTCTCAAGACATGCAAAAAACCTGATTTGCGAAGTAAACATTTATGTCGGCCTGTCACTTTTTAGGTTGATCTGTCTGTTTGTTCCCGCGATCACTTTTGAAGTTGTGGAGTTATCGACTTAAAATTTTAGGTAGAAATCCACGAATGAACGGTGCTGATTATGTCTGAGCAAAATGGCTTCAGGCGAAGGGTCAAATGTAGTGGGTTGATTGGAATTAATTTATTGGCACTTTAATATTGGAAATCGAGTAATGTGTAGTTTCATGAAATTTTTTGAGAAGATAATTTTAAATGCTACGACGGACCTGACATTTTCTCATTATACTCAAGTAGGGGTTAATCATGTAGAGGTGAAATATCAAATTATTGTGTAACTGAGCCATCTAAATCCAATTTGGTCACAGGTAGCCGTTCGCAATCGGATATTCTGGATTGCTTGTCTGTGAGTTGCTTCAGAGGGAATAAATAGGGGGTTAATTGAGTAAATAAACACTCTTTCATCAAATATCGAGTAATATATCCTTTATGAAAGTTGTAGGTACAAAAAATACGAATACTACTAAACACCTGACGTTTTCTAATGCCATTTAAGTCTAAGTTTGTAATAAAGGGGTTCAATATTTATTTTCTTTGTAATCAAGCCATCGGCCCCAAATTCGTTTCTGGAAGATGTCTTTCTGATGAGAGTAGATCATTACAGCGATGTGGAAGTTGTGAATCAATTTTCAGTCCTATTTTAGATTTATATTAGCAAATTATTAAAACACTTTTCTGAATTTTACAAAAGAGAAATGACATGTTTCACCCAAAGAGCAACTAAAGTTTTTACTTTCCCCTTAAATTGGCATCTTCTTCAAACATAATAAGTAACAGCAGGGTTTTAAATTTTATGAAAATATTTTACCCTCAAAAACCAAAATGCGTAATGTTTAGCTGCAGGGACACACACTTAAACTAAAGCGGAATCGTTTCGAACAACGTTGAAGTCGTGCCGTTAAAGTCACTCGCCAAACCAGCCGATCAAGTACCAGCTAAAATAGACTTCATAGTTCAATTTGACCTGGTCATAGGTGACCGCTAGGCATGGGATAAAGACAGTAAAAGACTGACACACATGGTATGGTATACTAACAAGCCTAAACAAATGGAGGGGGGAAGACTGGGAATAAGAGGACCTAGTTTTAGGCTCGTTAGTCCCTAGAAAAAACTTACACCATCTTCCAAGTAGAACCTGCTACAAACCTCTGTGTACAAGAGTATATACAAAGAAGACTCAGAAATGCAGATGTTTACATCCTCTCAGACAGTCAGGCAGTACAAAAGACTCTATAATCATTGGAAACCGGGTCTAAACTGACCTGTAACTGCAATAGATCCTCGAAGCAATTGTAATACAACCAACAAAGTAACTTTGATGTGAATGCCAGGGCATCAAGGTATTGTAGGAAATGGGTAAGCAGATAGCTTTGCAAAAAGGGCAGCAACAACACCATTCTATGGTCCAGAGCCCTATTGTGGACTAACAAAAAGCCACGTGACAAATGAACTTAATACTTGGGAAAGGAACCAAATGCTTTCATACTGGAAGAAAACGCCAGGCTTTAGGCAGGCAAAACGTTTCATCACAATATCAACAGAAAAGTCTGAACTTTTTCTTGAATTGAAGAAGAACGACTTGAGGATAATCACAGGACTTTTCAAAGGGCACTCCCCAGTAAGGTATTACCTTATAAAGATGGGTAAGGTGAACAGCGAAAACTGCAGATAAGGCATTGAAGCAGCTTAATCAACAAAATGTTTGCTATACTGCTACATGAGCCAGTTCTAGAGAAGGCGTAGATACCTTGGAGGGGTAACTTTAGCACCCCAGCAAATACATAAAATAGCCCCCAAAAGGGTAGTAGGCCATACGTGAGTCTAAACATTTTGATCAGCTATTAGAAAGAAATGTGTCATGCACAAAACACCCATCGGGGTCGCAGCTCTGAGAGGCCAAAGGCCTATACAACTCATCAAACAATCTACAATTAACAAATCTAAAGGGAAACTTCTGGAACACTTGGCTTAAATTCTATGGCCACAATGAATATAAAAGGACCGTCAAATCGATGTATCTCTGAATGGAAATCATTCCTCACGAGAATTTGCAAAGAACTAAAAGGCTATAAAATACACCTTTTTGATGAACTTTTTCTAGGATAAAAAGAAAGTCAATTCATCTATTTACGCTAAAAAACACAATTCTAATAATAGGTAAACGCGAAATCATAAAGCTAAATCAAAGTTTAATATACAGTACTTTTGGAAGGTTTACAAAGAGTTTTTGTTACTAATAATGTGTGGCTTCTAATCCTATTTTGCGTTCACTAGGCGCCAAGGGCTGACTTGAAGCGATGTTATAGTATTGCCAATATAAAACCTAGCTCAGTTATTGGCTATAGTGCCGTTTAAAATAAACAAACTTAGATAAATGAAAATTATTACGAGGATGCAATATCAAATTATACTGCAGATTATTTTAGTAACCATTTTAGATTGTTTAGAACAACTTTCCATGAATTTAAAATCGAAAGGAAACCCTGCAAAAATAAACAAATTACTACTGAACTACGCATACTCCGGCATTATGTTAAGTTAGTACTAGTGAACACGTACGTTTACTCAGCTATCCAACTGTGGGCGTCGAGTTAATGCAGCCATTGTTAATACATACAAAGAATACATCCCCAGCATGCGCATATTCCAGTGTATATCATTTTGCTTTACTAGATCTAAACAAAACAATAAATTTCCCTTTGTTTACAGTTACACAACTTGTTAGATTACTAATGCAATGATTATGCAATAGAAGCGGTTGTATAAAATCAATCGTTTTGTAAATCTTTTGTTCACAACTGGTAAATTGCAAGATAACGTTGTGGTGAAAGCTTTGTTGTTTTGTACACAAGTTACTGTATATAAAATACCCAGTAATATTTTAATTTAAAAATACATTTAGAAAAAAGTCTCGGTGGTTTAGTGGTAAGAACGTGTGCCTCTAAACCGAAGGGTACTGGGCTTGATCCCAGGGTTCTCTTTTCACTTTCTCAGTACATACTGTAAAATGACAATAAACCGAGGTTGTGGCATTGTATTTGAGCAAGTTGAATGCCTGCACGTTCCGCTTTTAGAGGGTGGGGGGTATCGTAAAGGGGCCTGTCTTGTGTCCGCGCGATGTTTGACACGTTAAAGATCCCTTAATAACAGAGAATAGAACAATTCCGCGTCGATAAGCAGATCAATTTCAGAGATCGGCAGGTATATTTACCTTTTTTGTGTCTACATGCGCCGAGGGTATCCTATCAGTAATCCTTTCGACAATAAGGCAATTCAATTGAGTCGTATTATTAGATATTCTTGAGTTGATTATTACGTTTGCTGCTTCCGTTACATTAATTCTGGTTTTAGCAATGCAATTGACGGACGTATTAATGTAAATTGTTTTTATATTTAATTTATTTTCTACACACTGGTATAACTGGTGATTATTTTTACAAATAGGGCATTTTGATTCGTTGGCTGCACCATCCAAAGTGACTTCCGATCGAAAATTATGTTCCGCTTTTTGATATGAAAAACAATTGTTTGCAGGTTTATTGTTCAACTTTAGCTTTTCTACAAATTGAGACCTCCATCTGATTAAATTAAGCAAATTTTCAAGTTTACGCGTATTATTAGTAATTGTGGAGTTTTGCCATTCTCGTAGAGTCGCGTTATCTAATTTAGTATACAATAAGTAAATAATTTAGATATCCAAATGAAACGTGGGTTCACCCAGCGCTTGAAAAGCTCTCAGGTGCGAACCCACGTGACATTCCTTTATAACACGTCAAATTAAATAGGGCGCTTATATGATTATGTGCAATTGCGTCTTTGTATTCGAACTGTTCAGCGAGTAAATTCCGAGCGATCTTATCATTTGCATCAGTAGCTTCAAGATTTGATATGACTCGCATGGATGAACCACTAAAGCATGATTTTAAATAAAGAAATTTTTGTACGTTGTGCAATTGTTGATTGGACTCGATTAAGGCATTAAAATTGTCCTTAAAACTTAGCCAATCCTGTATATTACCAGAAAACGGTTTTAATGAGATGGCTGGCAATCTGATTTCGGGTAAAAAAAAGGTGTTGCGGCCGCGCTTGAATTAATTTAATTTGAAGGTCGTGAAAATCCACAGTCTCCAGAACAGTTACCACTGTTAGTAGTAGTTAGGTTTGAATTGAAAAGTAATCTTTGTGCACGTGCACGAACATCGTAGTACGCATTTTCAAAAATTTCAATTTCCGCGCTTTCAATATCTGAGCTTTCCTCGTAATTATAATTCAAAATATCTATTTGAAATTGCACTTTTAGGAATTGATCTAGCAATTTTTTAAAGTCAGCAAACAGTACTTTTAAATTTTCGCTATCCTGAGTTTTATAATTGTCTCCAGATTTTGTAAAACGTGTTAGAGAAGCCTTTAGAGAACCCTTCTCTTTAATTAGAGTGCGTAACTCTTGTGTTTCAGACATGGTCTTTTAAATTTAAATGAAAATTATTTAAAGAAAATGAATGTTAGAAAATCTTACTCAAAAAACGATTACACCATCCAGTACAAATGAATTTTCACATTAAACAAGAATGTATAACTAAATAAAACGTGATTTGGAGGATAAGGAAAATGCGACTCACCATGCACCTACGTGGTGGATGTTCTCAGTGCTATTATCGGCTTTCCAATTGATTTTCTGATGAAATGATTTCGTCTTCTGCTTGGAAGCTTACAATTGCGTCGAATAATGCGGCTCACATTGACGACATGTTATGTTGAATAATCCCGTTCGAAGGACCAAATGTTAATGTGTGTGTGTGTGTGTGTGTGTGTGTGTGTGTGTGTGTGTGTGTGTGTCTGGTTCGTGGATTGTAGCTACTGCGGTTACGTATTAAAGTGGACTGTGTTAAGAAAATAAAATCTGAGATTGATATGCCTTTACTGTTTAGTATTTTAATAGGTTTGACGGCACATTTTCCAATATTTTCTGGTTCAATCGTATTACCATTGGTAAAGTAGTCTTCAGCTGCTTTTTCCAGTGTCAAAATAAAATACTCCCATTCCCATTAACCAGATGAGATTGTTATATTTGCCTCTGATGGGTACGAGTGTGTATTTACAATTTTAATTATCAGCATGGATGAACCACCAAAGCACGATTTTAAATAAAGAAATTTTTGTACGTTGTGCAATTGTTGATTGGAATCGATTAAGACCTTAAAATTGTCCTTAAAACTGATCCAATCCTTTATATTACCAGAAAATGGTTTTAATGAGATGGCTGGTAATGTGACTTCGGGTAAAAAAAGGTGTTGCGGCCGCGCTTGAATTAATTTAATTTGAAGGTCGTGGAAATCCACAGTCTCCCGAACAGTTAGCACTGTAAGTGATAGTTAGGTTTGAATTGAAAAGTAATCTTTGTGCACGTGCACGTACATCGTAGTACGCATTTTCAAAAATTTCAATTTCCGCGCTTTCAATATCTGAGCTTTCCTCGTAATTATAATTCAAAATATCTATTTGAAATTGCAATTCTAGGAATTGATCTAGCAATTTTTTAAAGTCAGATAACCGTACTTTTAAATTTTCGCTATCCTGAGTTTTATAATTGTCTCCAGATTTTGTAAAACGTGTTAGAGAAGCCTTTAGAGAACCCTTCTCTTTAATTAGAGTGCGTAACTCTTGTGTTTCAGACATGGTCTTTTAAATTTAAATGAAAATTATTTAAAGAAAATGAATGTTAGGAAATCTTACCCAAAAAACGATTACACCATCGAGTACAAATGAATTTTCACATTAAACAAGAATGTATAACTAAATAAAACGTGATTTGGAGGATAGGGAAAATGCGACTCACCATGCACCTACGTGGTGGATGTTCTCAGTGCTATTATCGGCTTTCCAATTGATTTTCTGATGAAATGATTTCGTCTTCTGCTTGGAAGCGATACTTACAATTGCGTCGAATAATGCGGCTCACATTGACGACATGTTATGTTGAATAATCCCGTTCGAAGGACCAAATGTTAATGTGTGTGTGTGTGTGTGTGTGTGTGTGTGTGTGTGTGTGTGTGTGTGTGTGTGTGTGTCTGGTTCGTGGATTGTAGCTACTGCGGTTACGTAGTAAAGTGGACTGTGTTAAGAAAATAAAATCTGAGATTGATATGCCTTTACTGTTTAGTATTTTAATAGGTTTGACGGCACATTTTCCAATATTTTCTGGTTCAATCGTATTACCATTGGTAAAGTAGTCTCCAGCTGCTTTTTCCAGTGTCAAAATAAAATACTCCCATTCCCATTAACCAGATGAGATTGTTATATTTGCCTCTGATGGGTACGAGTATGTATTTACAATTTTAATTATCGGCATGGATGTACCACCAAAGCACGATTTTAAATAAAGAAATTTTTGTACGTTGTGCAATTGTTGATTGGAATCGATTAAGACCTTAAAATTGTCCTTAAAACTGAGCCAATCCTTTATATTACCAGAAAATGGTTTTAATGAGATGGCTGGTAATGTGACTTCGGGTAAAAAAAGGTGTTGCGGCCGCGCTTGAATTAATTTAATTTGAAGGTCGTGGAAATCCACAGTCTCCCGAACAGTTACCACTGTAAGTGATAGTTAGGTTTGAATTGAAAAGTAATCTTTGTGCACGTGCACGAACATCGTAGTACGCATTTTCAAAAATTTCAATTTCCGCGGTTTCAATATCTAAGCTTTCCTCGTAATTATAATTCAAAATATCTATTTGAAATTGCAATTCTAGGAATTGATCTAGCAATTTTTTAAAGTCTGATAACCGTACTTTTAAATTTTCGCTATCCTGAGTTTTATAATTGTCTCCAAATTTTGTGAAACGTGTTAGAAAGGCCTTCAGAGAACCCTTCTCTTTAATTAGAGTGCGTAACTATTGTGTTTCAGACATGGTCTTTTGAATTTATTACGATTTAAATGAAAATAATTTAAAGAAAATGGATGATAAAGAATGTTATTAAAAAACGATTACACCATCCAGTATAAATGAATTCTTACAATAAACAAGAATGGATAACTAAATAAAAACGTGATTTTGAGGATAGGGGAAATGTGACTCACCATGCACCTACGTGTTGGATGTTCTCAGTGCTATTATCGGCTTTCCAATCGATTTTCTGATGAACTGATTTCGTCTTCTGCTTGGAAGCGATACTTACAATTGCGTCGAATAATGCGGCTCGATAGGATAGCAGATGTTCCCGCGTGCAGCTAGCCCCTTGCTGCTATCATCTCGTTGCCATCATCTTGCTTGACATGCTTTCGATTTCCGCTCACGTGGGAGGGTCGCTTCGCGCTTCGTTGTTTTGCGCCTGCGCTGTCAGTCATACATTTTTATATGTCATTTTTACAAAAATAAACTGTGGGCTCCTTTATTTTGATAAGTTATTCTAAATGTCTTTTAAAAATTCAAATTTCTTAGATTTCTTACTTCCGGTCGGCCATCTTGGGCGCCATCTTGAATTATGTCATCCCATTTAAAATATATTTTCTCTCTCTATTTACTCACAATATTTTTTTATCAATTTGGCTACCAACTCACCAGATTTTCACTTCCGGTCATCCATCTTGGCCGCCATCTTGAATTATGTCATTTTCAGGTTAGAGCTCTTTCCTCTCCCTATCCAACACGTCATCTTGTTTCGTCATACGGACGTCACACGCAGGCGCAGGGGGTGGCGGAGGTTGCAGAATTCCTCATCTATACCTACTGACACCCGATAATTAACGTATACAAGTTTTTCAGGTATCTTGTATTATAACAGTTATATTGCGCTTTACCGTAGAAATGCCTCACCCTGTATACAAGTATATAGATAAAAACTGAACGTAAACCCGAATATGGATTCTAGGGGGCCTAGTTTGCGCTCATTTGAAGATATATTTTTAAAATTCAAAAGTCGAGGTTTCCTCATTAACAAATTTTTTCTACGGAAGTTAGCTAAAAATTATAGACCGTTAAACCATAAACTTAACTGAACCTACCGTCAAAGCATCAGAGAAAGGGTATACAGTAAGTCCTTGCTTAATGTCCTAGTTAGGGATTTCACAATCACGACCCTAAATGAAACGACGTAAAACGAATCATTGGTAATGAATATAATGTACATACATAATATATACAAATTTGTTATTGCAAAATGATTAAAAAAACAGTAGTCATTTACGTATGTATTATGTAGATGCCTACACATTATCTTATGTACTCCGTTTTTACCTACTATTTTAGACTTTTTTTAAAATAACAACGTTATACCGAATTAGTTTCAACGTTAAACGATACATTTGCCAACTGCGACGCTATAATGAAACAACGTTGAATAAGACGAAGTTAGGCGAGGACTGTATTTGAAATGCATTTTCTGTAAATATTTTAGTAAAATGAAATACAATGACGGTTGAAGCCGAAACTTAAGGGTTTGCAGAACACACTTCTTGCAATATTTTCTTTTCATAATCCGTATTTATTCCAGGTTCTCTGCCCAAATATTGCCAATTTTGACGTTTCAAATGGCGACTTTGACGGTTTGAGGAAAACTCTAAGTTTGTTTCCTTTAACTGCCCATAACTCCGTGTCTTTTAACTTGCAGACCTAATTTTTCTTACATGTGTCACACTTTGTAATACAAATACGCGTACTAAATTTGGTTGCCCTCACTTTGTTATTTCCGAAGACATAATTTTTTTTTTTCAAAAGAAAACACAAAATTTTCCGGGAAGACCTGGGCCGATTTTCCTGTCTAACAAACTTATTCAAGCCACTTGTAAAAGGAAAGCACTCACCCAATTTAATCAAAATCATCAAAATCGGCAGATTATTTTTTTAGTTATCGGTGCGATACACACACACACACACACACACACACACACACACACACACATATATATATATATATATATATATATATATATATATATATATATATATATATATATATATATATAAATTGAAACTGACCCCGGATCCCCGGATATGTGTTCTAGGGGGACTAACTAGCGCTCATTTGAAGAAAGTTTTTTATATTCAAAAGTCGGAATCTCCTCATTAGTGATTTTTTTAAGAGAATTCACTAAAAACAAAGTTATTTAATAATGAGTGAGCCCGCCGCGGTTTCTATTATAAACCAGTAGATAACTCTTCGAGTTATGCTTGACATTAAATAATTTATGGTATACTGAGTAATGTCATCCAAGGCTTCTTGAAGTCTATGACAAAGTTCAACTAGGTTATTTGGTGGTTGGGGTAAATTACTCAGTCAATTGCCAATCACATCCCACACACGTTCGATTGGTGACAAGTCTGCGGAGCGAGAAGCCCATGGGACATGGCCAAGTTATTTTCTTGTAAGAACCTTGTAGCAACTTTTTCTGTATGTGCACGTGCCTTGTCCTGGAGGAAAAGTATTGAATTGACCCTGGTAGATGTGGCACTGCAACAAGCTGTAGTGCGTTTCGCAGTGAATCATTTGCATTCAAATTTTATGACAATAAAGGCTAGAGGTGACCTGCTAGCGTATGTTATCGCACTTCATACCATCACCCCCCGTTTAAGCACCCCATGCCGTTTCACAATATATTCTAAATTTCCGCGTGCTCTACGTAATAGCCTTAGTCTTTTGCGACCGTTGTGGATACTAAGACAGAATTCGGACTCGTCAGAGAACAGAACATGATTCTATACCATATGCCATTTAAGGTGAGGAGGATGTCAAGTTGTCACATAAAAATGGCCTATACGAACAAATCCCAAAAGTCCGGATTCTGCGATATAACGTTGTCAATCGACCATGTTGTGGAAGCTCCGTCTTGTAAAGCGGCAATCCTCGAATGACTATCTTTGCGTATTGAAGTTGCTCGAGATAGTCCAGATCCATGATGGCAATTATGGATTTATTCTTCAGACCACCTGGTCAACACTAAAACACTGTTGACGCAGCGTCCTAATGCGGCTGGGAGTTTGTCTCATTGAAAAACCGGCTTCTTAAATTATTGTAATTGCCCTGTTACCGGCCCTAGGCAAAATCACTTAATGACTTCACAAATTGAGCAAAAATCGCTAAAAAATATTGCTTCAAACTGAAGGAAGTGCAAATTTAGAAAGATATTTTTTCGATAAAACAAAAAAGTGTCTCAGAATTTGTACTCCATATTGTTATCCTTTCTCATCAGAAACGAAACAGATTCGTATACAGAATTTCCCTGCGGTTGGTCAACTCTTACTGGGTTTTATGTTTTTGTTGGAAAGTCTGTATGTATATATATATATATATATATATATATATATATATATATATATATATATATATATATATATATATATATATATATATATATATATATGAGACATATTTGGTTCTCGGGTTGAACCGCGTCCAGAATTTCCAATGGTTCACCTCTATCTCCTGCATTGGCTAACATTTTCATGGAAAACTTCGAGACACAAGCCCTCGATTCATCCCAACTTAAACCAACCTGCTGGTTAAGATACGTTGACGACATTTTCGCTGTCTGGCCACACAGCAAAGAATCTGTAGACGAATTCCTTTCTTACCTAAATAACATCAACCCCCAAATCCAATTCACCATTGAAATAGAAAATAATTTGTTTTTGCCTTTCTTAGATGTACGCATCACTAAACACCCAGTCAGAGGATTTTCTTACACTGTCTACCGAAAACCAACCCACACTAATCGTTATCTTAACGCCCAATCTCACCATCACCCATCGCAACTAAATTCCGTGGTTCGAACACTAGTAACACGATCCCTTAGACTAACGGACAACAACAACAACAAACAGACAGAATTAAACTTTTTAAGACTGGCATTGCTAGAAAACGGATACGACAACAATCACATACTACGAAACATTAGAAACGCACAACAACAAACCACTACACCACAACAAGAACAAACAGAGCCCACGCAACCACACACAGCGTTTTTACCATACATTAAAGGTGTCGCCGACAAAATAAGCAGAATTTTTAGAACCCATAGTATCAAAACCGTATTCACAGCAGAGCAAAAACTGTCAAATCTGATAAAAACTCCCAAGGATACGATTCCAAACGAATCCCACGGAGGTTATGAAATTCCTTGTTCCGACTGTTCCCGAACTTATATAGGACAAACAAATAGACGCATCCACTATAGAATATATGAACACTCCCTCGCAGTTAGAAAATCCGACCCCTCATCGGCGCTGGCCATGCATCATATTCATACAGGGCACAAAATAGACTTAGATAATTCCAAAACAATAGCACCGGTTTACAACTTCAAAACAAGAATTATCCGCGAAGCAATCGAGATTGAAAAACGTCCCGATTGTTTGAATAAGTTAGATGATGGTCTTCATCTTCCGACTACTTGAAAACCTATTATATCTTCTTTACAAACACACAAAAAAGAAAATAAATTCCACAGACAATTTTATTTCCCCATTATCTGCCTCAACAAATGCCGATGACCCTCTTAATCCTCTTCATCCTCTAATTACCGTGACCAGAGCCCCCCTCTTAATTGACGGTGACCCCACTACTTTCACTGATAACGAAGCAGGTAGACGGAACGACATATATAATACAAGACTTGCAACGAACTGCCAGACCTCTCTGAGGCCTAGCGTTTAACACACTGAGACCTCACAGACGATATCCGGCAAGATTTGGGGAGTAGGCAGATTGAGGCCCCGTTATCCAGCTAGAACAACCCAACCCACCTTTTCCCATCGCTATAAGGAGTACGCAGATTCAGCCTTAGAGTTTTCTTACATATTTCCTTTACCCACCTTTGTGTACCACTCTAAGGAGTAGGCAGATTCACACCTTAGAGTGTCCTTACATATTTCCTTTACCAACCTTTGTCCACCACTCTAAGAAGTAGGAAGATTAAGGCCTTAGAGTGTCCTTACATATTTCCTTTACCCACCTTTGTCCGCCACTCTAAGGAGTAGGCAGATTGAGGCCTTACAGTGTCCTTACATATTTCCTTTACCTCTTAAAAATAGCTCCAAAACAGGAGCCGAAACGTCGAGTTTTCATAAATTCTGGACGTAGTTCAACCCGAGAACCAAATATGTCTCACATTAAAGACCGCGGAAATCTTTCTGAACATATATATATATATATATATATATATATATATATATATATATATATATATATATATATATATATATATATATATATATATATATATATATATATGGATGGGTATGTCTACATATTTCTAGTTTGATTACGTGCATAAATTTCTGCATACTTCCACACATGTATGTGTTTTTTCTATAAATGCATATTTATTTAACTTACCAATTTCAAGTTATATCTCCTCCATTTTGTTTTAGAAAACCAACACCTTCGCTTGCCTTTGTCAGATATATCATGTGAATATGGATTAAGTCTAATTATTTCAAACGACGCCTCTTCATAATATCTTAAAAAACAGAAGAATAGATTTTTATAAGACAGCATCAGCGTCCTAGGGAGCAAATTTCCTTATCACTCGCAATTATCAGTCTTTTTAGAACAGTATCACATAGTGTTAATAATTTTTATAAAAAATATATTTGATGTTAGCAAAGCAGCCACATAACACATTCTGTCAAATTCCCTTATCACTCCGAGTTTCTTTTTTAAACAGTATCACATAGTGTTTAAAATTTTCACAAAAGAATATATTTTATTCTTAACGTATTGCAAAATGATCAGCACTTTTTATAGTTGAAATTCTGCACTTCGATATTTGTCTTGTACAGCGCTGAAAATTATTACCGCAAGGAGAATCGCAAAGAGAAGCAGGCAGGCACAATCACATGAACCTTCTCCTCCACCTCCTCCCGAAGGTGCTGTTGGTTTCTCAGATTTTTTTGCAGACAGTTGAGAATCTTCAGATATACGTGAGCATTCCGATAGACAGGAGCAGTCAGATGGACAAGAGCAGTCAGATGGACAAGAGCAGTCAGACGAGCAGGAGCAACAGTCTGGTTGGTCGATCGAAATATTAAGTTGATTTAGTGGCACAGAAGCACTTTCCTCCTCATCAACAATTTCTATTATTTCATCCATATTGATATATTTCTTGAAAATATCACTAGCAGAATTAACAACACTTATAACTTGTCGTGACGCCGGACACAACTTAACTGAAGTCGCTTTCGATATTGCTCACAAAATCTATTTCTTAATAGTTGGATTTGATAAGAAAAAATATAAACCCATTAAATTTTATCAAGTCACACCTATGAATAATAAATTTAAAATTTAAATATCATAATGCGCTATGTGATAAAGAGGAGTCATATTGAGATTACAACAGGTGTTATGCAACGTATAAGATAATTATTTTAAATTACTTTGGACGATTGAATCATATCTAAAAGGTATGTTTTAAAATTGAGCAATGCAAACGATTCATAGGTGACCAAATTGTTTACAGTTTTCGCATTAAGCATTATAAGACATTGTTTGAGGCCTACAGAAATAAATAATTGTTCAAGGTATAAAGCAGGGTAGAGAATTGAATAAATGGGTTAATATAAATCTTTTTTGTGGTGAATAACTGTGCCTAGATAGGACGAGTTTCAATTGTAATTGCGTTTAGAGAATTTTTGTGAAAATAATTTTGCCCTAACATGATCGGGACTTTTCCAAGTATGTATCACCATGGGCACTGGACTCACATACAGTGTTGATTTTAATTATATCAATAACTAATATACAGCTGGCCCGTGGAAAACTTTCCACCTACGTAAAAAGACCACGGGAACATATCAATTTTAATTTTTAGGCAGATACCTTCTTTTGTTGTCTTCAACCCCTAAATTTCGATTTTAAGTGGAGGTGACCAACCCTTAAAATTCTTAAACAGCAAGGAATAGCTTAATACATGTCACTTCAAAGGCCATGTGTGTGTTTTGTTTATTTAACGTCGGCCTATTTCCGCGAGTATGGCCAATCACCGACGCCAGGGAGCAGTTTCACCTCACTATCCTGGAAAATTTGCCGAACCTTTTCCTTTCTGTAAGAAGGGTAGGGATCTTTAACATGCCCAACATCGCATGGACACGGGACCGACGGCTTTAGCCCCCTCCGAAGGGCGGAACGTGCAGATATTCAACTTGCTCAGATACAATGCCAGAACCGCGGTTGGTGTTAATGTTGCAGTTTGTACTGAAAAAGTGAAAGGAGAACCCTGGGATCGAACCCAGTACCCTTCGGTTCAGAGGCACACGTTCTTACCTCTGAACTACCGAGGCTATACTTTAAAGGTCATGAAATCGCTTTTACAATGATAAAATCTGATTTAAAGTTTTTTATTCGATTTTTCAGCCAACTGATATTAATAATGTCTAGCAGTCACCTAAACAGAGTGATATTTTAGCGCATTTCTATGGAGGTATGCTCAGACGCTTCACAATGCGTTGTCGTAAATCTTTCCGAAAATAAGTATAAATAATTATCTGTTGACTGGCGGCCCGTTCAATATAATTTCTTTTTCCAATCCATCACCCTAAAAAAGTGGTATCTAAAAACTTAAAATCTTACAGGTATTGAGTAATGAGTATGAAAGTATCGGTCATCTCGTAGAATTATCGCCGTTAGTACTAAAATAATACGCCTTTTTTAACAAAATTGGACAAATCATTGAAAAAAATTTAACGAAACTGGGCGTGTCAATGAGAAACCAAGAATAGAAAGACCAAAAATGACTGTACCCGATAAAAATGCATTAGATAAATTGTTCCCTTAACCCTTATTTGTCTACAAATTAAGTTGCTACATTACGCAATATTTCACAAAAATCTCTGTTAATTTGCTAAAAAAAAAATTCATACATAAAAAAGTACAGCCGGCACAAGAACTCGTAGATGGCGATGCTGCGTTACACAATATTTGTGAACAAGCTGTGGTAAATTTGCCAAAACGAGAAAATTTTCACCCATACAAAATACAGCTCCTCTAAGAACTTGTAGATGGCAATTTTAAAAAGGCGTGTTAACTTCTCTAATATTGTGATAGGCAAATGTAATGGAAATCCGGACTTTATTTTTTCAGATGAAGCTACGTATACGCTGCATGGATTTAAAATTTTATGAGAATCAAGATTTTGTAGAAACATTATCTTCTTACGTAAAGCTACTTGTACAAAGCATGGATCTATAAATAAATAAAATTATTATCAAGATTGGTCTCATCCAAATCCACTTTTTGTGCTGGATGGACAAACCCATCGCCCACGCAAAATTAATGTGTGGGTCGGTATATTAGACAGCAGTGTTATTAAGCTATTCTTCGTTGTGGGAAATTAAACACATGGAAAATATTTAAATTTATTACCAAAAGAAATTGTATCCACTGTGATTGCAGTGCGCCCAGTTGAAGTTTCGTTTCAGTAAGATGGAGCTCCCAGTCATTTTGGAAGACACGTGTAGCAATACTTGGATGAATTTTTCTCAGAAATATGGATTGGGCGCGGCATATCTTCAGGTATAATCTGACCAAAGTTGTAGAAAAGATTGTTGAAAAAGTCTGGACGCAGCAAGTGCGTTATGGTAGTGAATTTTCATAGAACTGATCTGGCACTAAGCATTTTTTTAATTAACTGCTTATAACTTTTTTTGTAACATAAAGATCTAAATTTTGGTACGTAGTTTACTTTTAATAACCTAAATCCACGTAGCAAATTTGGTTACCATAGCTTTGTTATATAATTGAGCATCTTTCGTACCTTTTTAGTTTTGAAAATGATATCCGTCATTTTATGCGCGACATTGGGGACTGTTGGTGGTTGAACATTTGGAGGTGGGTTGAAAGTAGAATTGCCGGCGAACAACAAGGCAAAAAGTTCAGCCTTGCCCAGGGCGGTAGAAACAATTTCATCCCCTGAGACAAGAGGTGGGAACGTGCTCTTGCAGAAATTGTTCCCAATGGATTTAGCAAGAGTCCAGAAGGGTTTGCTGCCCTTGGAGCTTAAGAGGACTATGTTTTTGATGCGGTTATTAAACGAGTTTTTTGCCTCAAAAAGAATGCGGACATAGCGGTTTCTTGCGTCGTTCAATGCTTGACGGTTTTCTTCACTGGGATTGTGTAGAAGCTTTTTGTGAACTTTAACCTTTTCAAGTCTGGCCTTGTCACAAGATTTAGAGAACCAGGGCTTTTGTGTGGCTGAAGAGGTTGTCTGTGTACGTAGAATAAATAATTCCACACCAGCTTGGAATTTCGGTGACGTTTTGTGAGATATCAGAGGGGTCAGGATGAGAGAAGCAGAGAGACGCTCATGGAAATGAGGAAAAGTAATCTCGCATTTCGTCCCAGTTCGCGGAGTAGTAGATCCAAACGATACGTTGGTGTGATGCCTGTGTGACCTCGGGTTGCATTGCGTAGGAAGAGGTGACCATGCCATGGTCTGAGCGACCGAGGGGGCGGTGACTGATATTTTATAGCATTCAGGATTTGTAGTAAGAATGAGATCCAAGGGATTTGAGCTGTGTGTTGCAATGCGAGGAAAGTAAGTAGGTTGCTGAACCACATTGGCTAGAGAGTTGCTGACTACAAAGGCCTCTGCTGCTCCCCCTTGTGGATGGGTTTTTTTCCTAGCAATTCCTTATTATGGACGTTGAAGTTACCAAGAATAGTGACCTCGGAGGAAGGATATTCAGAAATCAGATGATCGGTTTTTTCAGAAAGGTAGTCAAAGAGCTAGACAAAGTTGTTGTCAGAAGGTGACCGGTAAATTCAACAGATGAATTTAGTTGCAGATCTGAGAGAGAGTTTTAGCCATAGTATGTATTTTCTTCCAGCTTCTAAATTGGGGAGTCTGGTTCAGTGTAAATTGCTACGGACGTTTGCGCACACGCCTCCATGCAATCTAAAGGAAGTAAGGAGCCCCCTGTATATCCCTCTCCCGGAGATCCGAATGAAGGGGTATTTTACCTCCTGAATGTTTTGCACAAGGAGGAGCCATTATTATTTTTGCTTACACCAGAGCTGGAAACGTACGTTGGGACTTCACCGGCCCCTTGATGCATGGGGTGGTACCTCCTCGGGCGTGGAAAACCTTTACTATCACGTAAAGGAAAATTCCACTACCACCTGCGAAGAGAGGGAGCGAGACTTTAGTAGACCATTAGCCCTGGGCGTTATTCCCATTGCCGACAGTCACGCCAGAGGTAGCACGAGGAGCCAGCCTCTAGGAGTCAAGTAGCTAAATGACACGTCGATCAATCAAGAGAACGCTCATTTAAATATATTTTTTCGATATTCAAGTCAAGATCCTCTCGTTAGTTAGTTCCGTCTCTTAAAATTCACTAAAAAGAATGATAGATTGCCTAAAAAAATTAAATTATTTTCAAAACGACTCTATGGTTTCCGAGAGTGTTTGTCAGCCGATGATGCGATCTTGGATTTGACTACAGATATAACCGGCACACCTGATGGTGATAAATCCACTCTTTACGTTTTCCTTGACATATCTAAGGTATTTAATGTTGTGAGCCATTATCAGCTGCTTGTCACTTTGGAAGATATGGGTTTTAGGGGCACATCTCTTAAACTGTTCACAAGTTATTTAAAGAACAGACTACAGATTACGCGGTGAAAACAATTAACAATAATCAACATTTTGTCCAGTGTGGGGACCCTCAGTGCACGGTGCTTGGTCCTATTTTATTCAGCGTATATATTAATCCACAACTAGAACTACCGTCTCTGGAAAGGTGGTTTGTTTTGCTGACGATACAACTATACTTTGTGAAGAAACATCTTGGAGCCGCTTAAGATCTATAGTGGAGGATGATTTGAAGTTGATCAAAAAGTGGTGCGATTAGAGACCGTAAACTATAAACTTTAAGGAGACCAATTAAGTAGCCTTTTCGGGCCACGAATCAGGCGTTGCTCCAGACCAGATGTTGAAAATTGACTTGCAAGATTCTGCTTTTGAGATAAAATCGGCAGAGTTGGTTAAATATTTGGGAGCCATAATTGATTGACACTTAAGATGCTCACATAATTGGTGCTGTTGGTAAGCTTCGTTATCTATCATAAGACGGCCCAAATTAAAAAAGATTCTGAATTTTCAACAATTGCAACTTGGCTCTCATAATTAATGTAATAAATTCCTTTGAAACCCGAGTTCAGTAATTATGTGTGGATGGTAATGAACACAATTTTGAACATATGATTAATTAATAGTTGTTATTGGTGTTTTATATAGTTTTTGTTTTGTCTATTTAATATGTTTAATTTTTTTTTTTAATTTTTTCTAATGGAACTGATAAAAAATTTATGGTGCCGTATCGAGGAAGATGAAAATATAAAAAATCATATCTTGCTATTTAAAAAAAGGACAGCTGTCACAGAAATGCAGTTGCTTAGGTAAGAAAAAATATTATGTCACCAGTTTGTAGCCAAAAATGTATCGAAAAACCTAAACTTTCTTTTAGAATTAAAGTTTTTATTTCTCTTTTTTTTTTTCTTCTAATGGGACACGATTAAATTTTTATAGTACCGTATCCAGAAGACAAAGGAAATGTAAAAAATTATGTCTTGCAACTTACAAAAAACACAGCTGCCATGGCAATGGAGTTGTTTATGTAAGGAACAATTGAATATGGCCAGTTTCTAGCAAGAATAAGATACACCCATATATGTATATATATATATATATATATATATATATATATATATATATATATATATATATATATATATATATATATATATATATATATATATATATATGTACGTGTGCATGCGATGTTGGGTACGTTAAAGATCCCTACCCTTCTTGCAGAAAGGCAGAGGTTCGTAGGATGGTGAGGTGAAACTACTCCCTGGCGTCGGCGATTGGCGGAAATACACCGAAGGAAGGGAAAAAACTAATACATGTCATATATTTGCTTAACTTCGCTAAAAGCAAAGTTGGTTTGAAAAAATATATCTTCTTATCTACTTCAGTCAACTAATAACCACAAAATTTTACAAATCTTAAGTTTTGTATCATTTTCCCAGGTTAAATTTAAAAACTCACTTTACACCCTTAATGGAGCAATAAAAAAATCCTAAAGCTTATCAGTATAACATGTGTGTGTGTTAAGTTGTAAGATAACACTCTGTGTTGTTTATTGCTCCAGTCAGGATATCAAGTGAGTTTTTAATTCTAACGCGGGAAAATGATATAAAAGTAAACATTTATAAAATTTTCTGGTTAATAGTTGGCTGAAGTGGATATAGAGATATGTTTTTTCAAGTAAATTTTTTTTTTGGCGAACTGAAGCATATATATGACATTTATTATTATTTTTTACCTTTACGTCGGTCTATTTTCGCAACTATGGTCAATCACCGACGCCAGGGAGCAATTTTACCTTACTATCCTAGAAATTGTGCCAAACCCCCGGCTTTCTGTAAGGAGGGTAGGGATCTTTAACGTACCCAACATCATATGCACACGGAACCGACGGCTTTACGCCTCCTTCGTAGGGCGAAATGTACAGATATTCAACTTGCTAAAATATAATTCTACAAGCTCGGTTGATGCTTATTTTACACTATGTATTAAAAAAGTCAAAGGGGAACCTCGGAAATCGAACTCAATACACTTCGACTCAAAAGCACACGTTCTTCAACTTCAAACAGAAAAGGAACAAGTTACAGGAAAATAATAAGATGCACGTGTTCTTTTAAAAAACCACCACCTTAGACTGTTTTAAAAATACTTGAAACTCGATGCTTAAATGTTTTTGTAAAACATGGAATGAACTTAAAAGCAAAAGCCCTACCTTATTTTACTTACACTATTTTCTAAATTAAAAAGGCAAAAAGTTAAGTCGGGTAAATCAGATGCCAATGACCCCGTATACTAATAGTTAGCTCTTTATGAAATATCATTGTTTCGCAGTTTAAACGGAACATTTTTATTAAACATAACTACTCTGTTATTTGTATAGGATTTCTTGTTTATTCTAAGTAAATACTACCTGGTAATTCTCATTTATGAAAGCTATTAACAGGCAAAGGTAACGGGTGCTAAATACAGAAGATTGGCACGTACAGATCAATAGCAAAGTAATTCTTTAATAATGATAAGCAACAGAAATTGCAATTGATTCTTTATCAGTTAGTAGGTGAGCACCTTAACGCATATTAAGTTTCAATATAATATCGTTATACGGTGTGGAACAACCAGATGGAATAAATTTGGCTATTGTTGCTTATTGTGAGCATTTACACAAAATCCTAAAATACGTCAATTTTATATGAAAAAATGAGATTCTGCAACGTAAAAACTTCACCTCTACTGCTAAAGGGACAAGGAGAAAGGCTGGATAGTTTACTAACACACTGTATATTAGTGACTGGACGACATGTTGCTATTCAACTAACTTACATTAAAAGAACTAATAATAATATTACGTGAAACAACAACTAAAAGAATATGCCTAAGGTAACTCCTGCCTGTCGTAAGCGACGACTAATCGGAGTGGCAGGTGGTAGTGGACTTTTCCTTTACGTGATAGTAAAGGATTTTTTTCACGCCCGAGGAGGTAACACCGTAACAACGGACGTTTCCGGTTCTGGTGTATGATTCCCTTATAAACAAAAATGATGATGGCTCCTCCTTGTACAAAAGACCCCGGAGATAAAATACCCCTCCATTCGGATCTCCGAGAGAGGCGTGTGCAGGGGGCGCCGGCATCAAGATTTAACATATCCCTCTCGAATATGTGTGGCCTAAATTCTAACCTGAACTCCGTTAACCTTTGCGTCCAGGCTAATAGGCCCCAACTCATCTTCCTCACCGAAGCCCAAACCAGTGCCAAAACAGCCACTAATCACCTTAGTTTCCCGAGGTATGAGCTCCTTACTTCCTTTAGATTGCACGGAGGCGTGTGCGCATACGTCCGTAGCAATCTACCCTGCAGTAGACTCCCCAATTTAGAAGCTGGAAGAAAAGACATGCTTTGGATTAAACTCTCTCTCTCTCTCTCTCTCTTTCTCAGGGCTGCAACTAAATAATTCATCTGTTGCATTTTCCGGTCACCTTCTGACAACAACTTTATCCAGGTCTTCGACCACCTTTCTGAAGAAGCCGACCATCTGATTTCTGAATATCCTTCCTCCGAGGTCACTATTCTTGGTGACATCAATTTCCATAATAAGGAATGGCTAGGATCTTCAAAAACCGGTCAACAAGGGAGAGCAGCGGAGGCCTTTAAAGTCAGCAATTCTTTAGCCAATATGGTTCAGCAACCTACTTACTTTCCTCGCATCCCAACACACAGCTCAAATCCCTTGGATCTCCCTCTTACTACAAAACCTGAATGCTATAAGACATCAGTCACCGGCCCCCTTGGTCGTCAGACCACGGAATGGTCACCAGACCACGGCATGGTCACTGCTTCCTGCGTAATGCAACCCGAGGTCACACAGTCATCAAACCCACGTATCGTTTGGCACTACAACTCCGCTAACTGGAATGAAATGCAGGATTACTTTTCCTCATTTCTATGGGCGTCTGTCTGCTTCTCTTATCCTGACCCCTCTGATATCTCACAAAACGTCACCGAAATTACCCAAGCTGGCATGGAATTATTTATTACACATACACATAAAACCTCTTGAACCACTCAAAAGCCCTGATTCTCTAAATCCCGTGACAAGGCCAGGCTTGAAAAGGTCAAATCTCACAAAACGCTTCCACACAATCCCAGTCAAGAAAACCGTCAAGAATTTAACGACGGAATAAACCGCTATGTCCGCATTCTTTCTGAGGCAAAAAACTCGTTTAATAACCGCATAAAAAACGAAGTCCTTTCAAGCTCGAACGGCAGCAAACCCTTCTGAACGCTTCCTAAATCTATTGGGAATAATTTTTGCAAGAGCACGTTTCCACCTATTGGTTCAGGGGATGAGATTGTTTCTACCGCCGTGGGCAAGGCTGAACTTTTTGCCTCGTTTTTCACCGGCAATTCTAATCTCAACCCACCTCCAAATTTTCAACCACTAACAGTCCCCAATGTCGCGCAAAAAATCACAGCTATCATTTTCAAAACTAAAAAGGTACGGTAGATGCTCTCTTCTCTTAATACCAGGAAACTCTTTGGCCTTGACGAGATCCCAGCAATTGTTCCCAAAAAATGCGCACCAGAACTTGCTCCTGTCCTGACTCGTCTGTTTCAGACATCTTACAATAGAGACATATTCCCTAGTAACTGAAAAACTGCTCGAGTACAACCCGCCCCCAAGAAAGGATCCAAAGTCCTTCCTAGCAACTACAGGCCTATTTCTCTTCTTTCAGTCGTCTCTAAAGTGATGGAAAAGTATATCAACACCGAAATACTAAAATTTCTAAAAAAAAACACAGTCTACTCTACGACAGGCAATATAGATTCCGTCAGCGCAGATCAACTGCCGACGTCCTTTCCTTTGTCACCCATTCTCGGACCAAGTCTATGGAACTACACGGTGACTCCCAGATTGTCGCTCTAGGTCTGGCACGCAGCGCTGCCTAATAAACTTCCGGTCTATGGCCTACCACCAAAACTCTGTACCTGGACAGCAAATTTCCTCTCCAACCGGAGCATTTCTGTTATCGTGGATGGCTATTCCCCTAAATTGTATCCAATGAATGCAGGAGTCCCTAAAGGTTCAGCTTTAGCCCCTAATTTGTTTCTTCTACACATCAATGACCTCCTCTCTAGCACATCCAACCCAGTTCACAGTTACGCGGACGACAACACCCTCCACTCAATTTTACAATATTCTGTATCTTTAGCCCAATTAGATGAGGATCGCAGACTCATGGAGGGTTCTGTCTCTATGGATCTCCAAAAAATATTAGACTGGGGAAATAGAAATCTTGTACAATTCAACTCCACCAAATCTCAGTCTTGCTTTCTATCTCATAACAGATACACCAGCCCTAGACGCATCACAATAAACAACCAAGTTATTCAAAGTAATGAGTCCTTTTCACTTGTTGGCATTTCTGTGGATCGAAATCTTAGTTAGCACCAACATGTCACATCAATTGCAGAAGCGGCTACTAAGAAATTAGGTTTTCTCTTCCGGGCTCGCAAATACTTTTCACCAGCTAATCTCTATACTTTATATACTTCATAAATAAGGCCAAACCTCGAATACTGCTCCCGCATCTAGTATGCCGCTGCCGCTTCTACACTCGCTATCCTAGACTCCATTCAAAAGAGAGCTATACTTCTCATCGGTGACCCTACCCTCACCCAAAGGCTACCATCCCTTGCCCACCGACGTGCCGTTGGTGACCTCTCTCTCTCTCTATCTCTCTCTCTCTTTTTAATAGATATCTGCACCGACACTGCTCAGAGGAGCTTTCTTCCATAGTTCCTCCACCTGCTGCCCCCAACAGATCTACCAGGGGAACACAGCGAATGCGCCCTTTTCCTGTCCAGGTCACCAGACATAGACCATCTTGCTATGCCCGCTCTTTTGTCCCGAGGACTTCCAAGTTGTGAAATTTCTTGCCGGTACATGTTTTTCATTGTCCTCCGAACCTTCAAACCCTCAAGTCCAGAATTAACAAGTGGCCTATTTCCTCCTAGTCGACACCCACGTTACGATAGTATTTAGGTTGTAAGCCCTCGTGGTGTGTTGTTGAAATATATATTAAAAAAGCTACCTACTGAAATTGATTAATTGATAATTAGTTATAATTTCTAACAAATAACATTAACTATGTACAAAAACTTTTTAGGTCAGATGTAAATACGTTTTAAAAAAAATTCAATCCCTATTGACATATTTGTTTAAGTTTCTAAATAGAAAGATGGAGTAAATAAGAAGTGTGCAATCTCACAAACATTAAAAATACAAAAAAACACAATTGTTTGCAATCTTGCATATTAAGCAAATTCATTACAAACCAAATGCTGACCTGTAGAGACAACGACTTTGACTTAATAACTTTGAAACAGGTTATTATTGAGTAGTTCATTTAGGTTGTTATAATTAATATTAGAGTGACAATTTTGACAAGCTATTGTTCACAAACACCTACATTCAACCCACTTCAAGTGACAGTTGCAGCCGTCAAATTTTTAAATAAGAAATAGGAACTTGTGATACCTCATGTAAAGACCTTTTCATTTGCTATTTAAAAATTCTATGATTTTAAGGATTTCTTGCAAAAATTAACAGTAAAAAAAGATAAATTCATCTGATTAAAGAACTTCTCTACAATACACTAAAAAAATTGATAACTAATCACGTTTTATTCTTGATAATAATAAAACAAACAAAAACAATTTCAGTGTCCTTATTGGATGGTATAAATTAAAAACAAGACCGAAAAAGTTATCAGCATTCTTCGTGGCGGGCAATGTTAGTTTTATTTCAAATGCCCCAGCAAATTTGTGTCATTTCAGTCGCATGACAATAGCAGTTGTTAAGTTTTAGCCGAAATTCAGAAACATGGTTTATTTAATAGAAATGCATAAAATAACAGTTCTACGGATCATGGACTACGGAGATAAAACACGATTACAGGTAGAAGTTTTTCGATTTACGGCCTTTATCCCAAGAGACAATTCTTGGAATTAAAAAGCAATTGTGCGAGCTTGGACATGTACGGCAGATACAAACACCTTCCTTTCTGTAAGTAGGGTAAAGATCTTTAACGTGCTCAACATTGAATATACACGGGCCCGACGGTCTTATGCCCCCTTCGAAGGGTGGAACGGCAGACATTCAACTTGCTCAAATACATTGCCACAAACTCGGTTGATGTTAATGTTAGCGAATGCACTTAAAAAGTGAAAGGATAACTCTGGAATCAAACCCAGTGCGTTTCGATTCAAAGGCAGAAGTTTTTACCACTGCACCACTGAGGCTCTAAGTGTTACTCTTCTTCGTGCGATGAAATACTTGCAAAGAATTAATTTGAAATAGAAATTGTTTGCTATGCTATAGCATGAATTTACATACCGTCTTATAACCCGTTTGGTACAACAAATCTGCTTGTATGTGCTCCGTAGCCGAGTTCGTTGGCGCGCAAGTATGGTACTTGAACTCAAGGATGACAAGACTTCAAATTCTAACAGTGTGTTAGCTTTCTTTTATTAATTTTTTTATTATTTTATGTTTTTTTAACGATATACATCCAGATTATGTAATTGCGATGAGTTTTTAACGATTTTTTTGTGAAAAAAATTCACTAAACTTTTAATTCAAGTTTTATTAGCACATTAGGCTATTTTTGTTGTTCTAACTTGGTTAAACCACTTCATCCGCAGTACAGCCGTAGAGACTTTTTCTGTGGCTCTACAAGTTCTTGTTTTCTTCTCTATGGCTTCGCTTTTGACGGCATAGTCGGGCAAAAAAAATTATCTTTGTGGACACCCAGGAGAAATCTCCACGTCTGTATTTATATCAGATTGTATAAAGCTTAGTTTATTTTATTAGCGAATTTTCATGTTCAAAATGTTCTTGTAATAAAAATTTTCTTACAAACCTTTTAGCGAATTTGTTTGAAAGAAAAAGCTGTTTGTATTTTTGTTGAAAGAAAAATTTGTTTCGGACTTTGGTGTGAAAGAATATTCAACGAAGTTTTGATGGAGCATTTTTTAACGAAAAATAATATTTTAATGAATTTTTGTGCAAAAAGTTGTTTAAGGATATTTTTGTGAAAATTATTTTATCGAATTTTTTACGCAAAATTATTTGACCAATTTTTCCAGAACTATTATTTTGTAGCGAATTTTAATAGAAAAATTTGTTATCGAATTTTTCTAAACGATTTTGCTGGCATATTCTTCTGGTTTTTTCTTAAATTTTCGTTGCAACTACTTTTTAACCAATTTGTATGAAAATTGGCGAATTTCTTTCGTTCGATAGGTTTGTCTGCAATGTTGCGCGTATAACATTGCAACCTAAATGCCTTATTTGGTTTATTTTTTACGTCCAGGTAAGGAATGGGGTGTCTTACACCAATTTGTACAGGTCCATCCGCATGTCAGAACAATATGCCATTATATATATATATATATATATATATATATATATATATATATATATATATATATATATATATATATATATATATATATATATAGTTTGAGTAAGGTATTGTTCAATTAATATTGAGCACTGGTCAGATGATTAGATGTTAGAAAAGCCTGCCGTTTATTTGACTCACCCTATATATTAATTTAATATTGTAAAACGACAGTATTGTTGGCCCCAGTAAGGTAAATGTCTTAATAAATTAATCAAATATTTGATTGTTTGAAGAACCAGGTACAGGCTGTCCCAATAATGTGTTATTCTCCCTTACCCTAAGAGCTATCTGAAAAAACTTTAAACCAATTTTCTTGTGATTATTTAGGCTATATTGGGAAAATATATTCAGCTTTGTGGAACTTCCGGTTACACCGGAAGTAGCTGTCAAATTCTTTATTTAAAATGGACTGTTATACTTTTTATGTCAATATTAGATAGAGATTGAAAAATAAGTGTGACTTTGTGTATTACTCTCTATCTTTGATATTTGTGAAAATATTACGACTTTCTTTTTTTTAGCTCCAATTTATATGTTACATCAAATGGATGCTGTGGGCTGAGTTTTGAGTTTTGCTACCTTAAATTCAAAATATCAATAGACGATATTCAATTCTTTGAAACAGCTAAAGATGAATTTATCATCATTATACAGGGCGTATATTTTTAGGTTACAACTTATCCAATTTTAAAGTGGTATAACTTGTGTTTTTCAAATGGAACACCCTCCCTTTTATGGATTGGTCAGGTAGACCATTAAATTCTGCACCGACGTACTATGGATTTCGCTATAGTTGTAGTTGATAGTTTTCGAGTTATAGTGGTTTGTTTAAGTTTCGATTATAAAAAAAAATCGCATTGTCACTGAATTAGGCACAGAGCATGTGAACAGTGCCATGTGACAGCTGAACGTCTCCTCAACAATGAAGTCAGCAGTTTTTGTATCTCTATTGTTTAAAGTCACTTACGTCCAAGAAATGCTGGTTTTTGAGTTATAGTGGTTTGTTTTACTTTTGCTTATAAAAATAATGTTGTTGTCACTGTATGACGCACAGAGAATGTGAATAATGTTAAATGAGAGCTGAACGTCTCCTTACCAAGGAAGTCAGCAGTTTTTACATCTCTATTGTTTGAGTTTACTTACATCTAATAAATGTTTCTTTCAACAAAAATATCAGTACAATTATCAGATATAAACTGAGCTGTTCACATAGCAAATTATTCGATCGTATCCCCGTAATCAGATAATGGGTCGACACAAAAACTTACAGAATGTAACTACATGCAATGATTATTATATGGGACTTATTCATATTTTTACCATACAAAAAGCTAATTGTAATTATGTAATCCATAACGTAAAGTAAACCATATCAACATGCAATAATAATGATAACAATAACTCACAGTCGTTAACATAAATAACTAATCTAAAAAAGATACATTAAAACTATTTGAAATTTTACCCGTTGACCTGAATACACAATCTAACCCTCCTTAAAAATTATTCTTCTATATTGCTCAATAGTTGCGAAGTTATTGCCCTGTACGTCTCATATCAGCTAATTCTTCAGTATTATAATACCTTTTTAATTAAATAACTTAAAAGTTAGAACATAAGGCTTGGCTCAAACACCTGAAAACTGAAAATAGTTATAGTTTTGGTTAGGCGACGTTTATCTGTCAGCCCACAATAAATAGCAGTTGTTCCATTCTCTATGCCTCCTGTATCTGACAGAATACAGTTTTTACAAGCGCAAGTAAAACAAACCACTATAACTCGAAAACTATCAACTATATCTATAGAGAAATTCATACTACGTCGGTGCAGAATTTAATGGTCTACCTAACCAACTCATAAAAAATAGGGCGTTCCGTTTGAAAAACACAGTTTATGCCACTTAAAAGTTACATGTGTTGTTACCCAAAAAAAATACACCCTGTACAATGATGATAAATTATTCTTAAATTATTTCAAAGAATTGAATATCGTCTATTAATATTTAGATTGTAGGCAGCAAAAATCAAAACTCAGCCCAGAGCATACGTTTGAAATAACATATAAATCGGAGGTAAAAAAATAGAAAGTCGTAATATTTTCGCACATATCAAAGATAGCTATAGCAAATGATACATAAAGTCACAGTTATTTTTCAATCTCTATCTAAAAATGTAATACAAAGCATAACATTAAATTTTAAATAACGAAGTGTAAGCGGAAGTTCTACAAAGCTGATTGTATTTTCCTGATATAGCCTAGATAATCGCAAGAAAGTTTTGTCCAAAGTTTTTCGGATAGCTCTTAGAATAAGGGATATTTAGAGGAATTACACACTATTGGAACACCTGTACATGGGTTAATAACCTTTTTATAAAATGATACCCTACTAATCACTTTCATGTTTTTAGTCTTGTTTTCTTGCTTACCAGCTTTGTATTATTTTCAGGAAAACAGACAACAGACAAGACGCTTGTTTAGTAGCACAAGAGAAATTACATCCTGTATGCGCACAGAGGATTGAAGGTTCTCCGCAACCCACTTGCCTGTCACTAGCAGAGGTTTGCCGAGAAACCAAAGAGTGCAGGTAATTTTCAATTTACTTAAATATTTACTACCTAGGTTTGCTGTTGTTTTTGCACAGTTACTCAAAGTCGGCTAGGTAGTTATAAAGGTAACGCTCTTTATAATTACCGCACGGGCAATATCATTAAGGTGCATAAAATAAACACAAAATTTGTTTCTTTCTTGTATGTAACACAATATTTTTTACTTTTACATTAAAATGACTCTCTTAGGTAATATATATATATATATATATATATATATATATATATATATATATATATATATATATATATATATATATATATATATATATATATATATATATATATATATATATATATATATTGTCTTTTTGGAAAACAAACAAGGGTAACAAAAGTCTGGAGGCATAAGTTGCGTTATGGTGGAGAATTTTCGTAAACATGTTCTTAATGTAAAATGTGTTTTTTTTTTGTTAAAAGAAAGGCATCAAATTTGGTTAGCAGTATAAAGCAAATAATAATAATAATAGTGATTAAGTTTATTTTCCTCAATACAACATTTTTTACAATTTAACATCAGCAAAATAAAACAATAAATAAGTAATAAAATAAATAGGTAAGTGACTTGTAAGAAGCGAATGCCATATATATATATATATAATATATATATATATATATATATATATATATATATATATATATATATATATATATATATATATATATATATATATATATATATATTCATATTAACTCTCAAGCCTTTAAGTGTTACAAGGAGATATCTCTAAAGCTGTTTTTTTTTGTTAAATTTTGATGAAATAATAGGGAGACAGTTTTACATTGTGTGACGATGTACTTTTTTAATAAAATTCGAATCTATGTAAAGAAACTATGTGTGGGCGGCCAAATTTGTTTTTTTGATTGCTCTTTCAAAAACGGAATTATCTCACATAGTTATTCAGAGGCTGAAAACAAGGAGTCTGGCGACTGACAGTTTAAAATCGATACCACGAGTTAGAAAGACATCTAAAACTGACGAAAATGGGGTACTTGGCGTTTTAGAAGCGGTAACTGTTGTGTTGACCCACACGTAAGTAACATGCGGTTTCCTAGAGATGCTGGGATGAGTCACAAATCAGTTGTAAACATATTGCACTTGTGCAAATTTCATCCATATCACATTACATTGCACCAAGCTGTACGAACAATATTTTGAAGATTGCGTTACAAATAGCTAGGGAAGGTCGTATCCATATTATATATATATATATATATATATATATATATATATATATATATATATATATATATATATATATATATATATATATATATAGGCTGTGCCATCTAAAATTCCATACGCCATTATCTTCAAACTAAATAGGATCTTCTAAAATTGTTAAGAGTGTTAGATTAGGGACACAGTAGGCTTGAACTTCGCGGAAAAATTATTTTTATTATCATACATGTGTAAATGGCACTGCTGTGCAAAGAAACTTTTCGATCTTCAGATGATTGAAGGGATTTGCAGTTGCTGGAGAATTCAATGCCGAATAAATTTGTTCATATTGATAACTTTCATAAACCTAACCGTTATTAAGATATTTGAGGTTAAGTGTATATTGTTTACAAGATAAAAACCTCTGTAACTTTTTAATACAAGTACTGGACACCAGGTCCTTTCCAATATTTTACATAATCAAATGATTACTATTGAGCCACCGTAGTCAGGTTATTGTACAACTTCCGATGTGGCCGGAATTTACTTTTTTTTTAATTCAATTAAGACAGACTGTATTTTGTTTTACAGTCAGAAAGATCATTCATTTTTAGTCAATTTTTAAAATACAACTATATATCTAAGATTGAGATTGTATGGAGATAATATAAAAATACTGTTTGTATGACAGAAGTTAAGTTCACGTTGGAAAATTTTAGATGGCTGTGAGTAATAACGTTAATATTTAAAATTTCGCCCGTGTGCGTTGATACGCAATGCCATTCTGTTAGATAGCTTATTATTGCTAATTATCACTCTTAGTAAAGCGTCTAGATTTCATAGTATAGATCCGTCAAATCCGAAATTTCCATAAATAACATTTTTTATGTTATCTCTAGAAAAAAATCCATTGGAGTTAAGTCAGGAGACTAAGCTGGTCACCTGATAACTACATTAATACCCAGTTACCTTCCAGGAAATCTCTGTAAATAATTCTGTACCGCGATTGTATTATGCAATGGTGCTCCATTCTGTTGAAGCCATAAGTCATTTTCCATACGTTCTAGGAGAACATAAAATATCAAAGCAGCAAGTTTATTTCTAAGAAAATTGAAATATTTTACCAGGTAAAGTATCTTCATAAAACTATGTGACCACTTAAAATTTCACGCCAAAGCGTGACTCCAAAAAATTTTATTTTTCCCATTCATCTATTATGAGGCCAGTATCGGCAGTTATTCCAAATGATTACAATATTGTTATGGAATCTACTTTTCTCACTTCATTGTATATAATTGAATAAGTTATTATACTCCTCATAATGCATTGACAACTGCCCGCAATCAAGCTGGTTGTGCTCATTCCTAGATCTTAAATGAGGGAGAAGATAAACTTTATAAGGTATCTACTCATTTTGATTTAAAATCCTTCGGCAAGACGCGAGATAACAATAGCCAACTCATACAATGTATATAAGAAGTGCAGATCCCGATTCAACACCCAAGGTCACTGACGAATGGGTTAATTAATAGCAGCGCAATTAGAAGAATAGACTATTCATAAATGGGTAAACAACTAGACCTTCAAATCAGCAACCAGCCACCTGCTAGGATCACCTTCAAGACTGCAACTTAGGTGGAAACCGCCTCTCGGTCCACGCCCCACCAGAGACTATATATGGAAGTTACCAGACCACGGACGGACATTCCTACATTGTTATTGCTTGAGTCTCTTTTAACTTGTCATAATTTATATTTATCATTTTTTATTATTATTCATAAGTATTTTATGTAACTATAATCAATAAATTCTTTTAAAAAGTCAAGTGTGTTAACAAGAAAGTTAACTGGTGCAGTCGCAACGGATAGTGCTGAAGAACCAAAAGTATATTGATTCTTTGCGTTTCAACGCTTAACAGCCAAAGAACCGATCAAGAGAGACGTCATGAAGACAGCAGCAATAGCATCGATTCTGTAAGTTGTTTGCTTCCTTTATTTCCTATATATATATATATATATATATATATATATATATATATATATATATATATATATATATATATATATATATACTGTATTTCCTCATATATTGCTAATATTATATGTCTGATAGCGATATTGATAATTCAGAACATTTGGAATATAGATTAAGAAATATTAGTATTGGCGAAATTGATATTATAGAACAACCCGATATAAATAATTCTAGAAACAATTTAAATATGGCAAATCAATTCCAAGAGTTTTACCTTAAAGCAATCCCCGAATTTAACGGACAACCTGAAAATGTAGGGAACTTCTTAAAAGCTTGTGATCTAGTAATGAACCAATTCTATGATGCAGATAATCCAAATTTATATCTTAACCATTTTCTATTAAATTGCATTCAAACGAAACTAATTGCACAAGCCAGGTTAATTATTAACACTAAAATTATAAACACATGGGTAGACTTAAGACGGGTAATTGTTGAGAACTTCACTGACCAGCGTGATGAAATCAGCTTACTAGGCGAATTATTGACACTGAAACAGAGACATAACGAGGATGCCTTAGCGTTCAGTAATCGTTGCAGACACATTGAACAATTACTCATCTCTAATTTAATATCTAATGAACGTAACGAGGGAATTTTAGTTTTAAAACAAAACATGTACAGACAACAGACACTGAAAGCGTTTATCGGTGGGTTAAAAAATCCCCTTGGTATGGTGGTCAGGTCCACTCGACCAAACAGCATAGAACAAGCGTTAAAATTTATATTTTCCGAGGAAAATTATGAATATAGGGACAGATTATTACAACGGTCAAATTTCAACAATAATAACAATAACAGGCACGACAAACAACAAAAACCAGTTTTCCAAAGAAATACCCCAAATTTTAACAATATTCAATTTCAAAAACCTTTCCAACAACAAAATTATCGTGCACCTTTTAACTATAATTCAAACAGACCCTAAATGCCTCACCCACAATTTCAGGGGACTCCGGTAGTACTAAGAGCCTTTTAAACCCGTCCATAGCATATAACAACTTTTATAATAAGATTTACAATCACCCGTTTTTGATAAAAAGTGCGCATGGTTACTCCAGCCATAATAATCGAGCTAAAATAATGTTAAACTCACTAACGGACAGTGAACAAGAGTTTTGCCTATTTGAATTTAACAAAAATTTCATAGCTCTTATTGGAATTGACTTCTTGATAAAAAATCAAGCGAACATTGATTTTAAAAACCAGAGACTCAATTTAAAAAATCGAAGCATTAAGATAAACTTCCCTTACACAAGGGATCATGAAGACAAAACGGGTAGTAATAGTAGTAGCAATAACAATCGGATAAGTAGGAACATCAAAGCAAATGATGAAATGAATCACCTTAACGTAAGTAATACAATAGACAGAAGCATTATTGCACTTGAACTCGACCTAGGAAAGCGTAATCAGCCATTAAACGATGACGATAGAAGCTTACAACTAACAAAGGACACAGGAGAAATCTTCACCCACAATAAATGTTAACGGAATCAAGTTTCATTAAACACATATGAATATCGTCGAAATAAAAATGTGAGTCATACGAGGACGATACAAAAAGATATAACGGATCAAATTCAAAATAAAGCGAATAGGATATTAAATAATTCTTACCATCACCAGAATTATAATAATAATTATACGGGGAATGTACAAAAAAATATTACAGATAAAATTAGGTTAGATTTCTTGCACAAGCCTCGACAAGAAGCGAGCAATGCAGACAGTATAATGAAATATGTATATTCAATGTGTAAAGAACACAATAAAATCGACCAACCCGTTAAAATCGAAGAGTTTATCCCAAATACAAAAGCACCTTGTTACAGGGCGGTTATTCCGAACAAAATAAAATATACAGGCACCACGAAAAAGGATAAGTTAAGTAATAATTTAATTCAGGTACAAGACGACCATCGGCAAATAGGTAAGGAACAAATTTCACAAATAATAAAATCAAAAATCAATAACGAAAGGAAATTCTCACACGATAAGGTTTACAAGTCGAAAATAAATCCCGTAAATATTAAAACTCAATCAAAATTAAATAATATAAATAAACCAGAGACAATCATAAATATAAATGACAATGAAATTAACGACGCAATAGTTTTATATCACGAAAGTAAAAGAGATCACAGAAATGCAAAGGAGACATATTTAAAAATGAAAACTAAATTTCTTTTTCCAAAAATGAAACAAAAAATCAAAACTTTCATTAGAGCTTGCCAATATTGCAACAACGAAAAAAATAACTCGTTCCAACTAAATAGATTAAACAAACAGTCCGATTATATCACCTAGCTAAGTCGAACCTAGATATTCGGATAATCGACAAACGAGACATGACGTAAGAAACGGACTAATAAAACCATAATACTAAACGACAAACTTGACAAACAGACGATCACCCATTTACGCAATCTTCGCCTTGCAGGTTCATTCTCTGCACCAGAGTAAAACCACAATTAGAAGACCTAACAGACAATCCAGGCATACTGCCACGCAAACTGGGACAAGCCTTTTCAGAAAACTATAAATGGAGAATGATTCATATACATGACCTAAGACAACTATACGACGACTTTAACAGACTAAAAACTTACTTTGACAACATAATAAGCGTAATGAATGCAGAATACAAGTTAGAATACAAAAATTTTATTTTAACAATCAATTTCACCATCAGCAATATTGATGACACATTTTATCGAATATTTCCAAGAACGATTAGGAACAAAAGAGGTATAATAAACGGACTAGGATCGATATTCAAATCAATAACTGGGAACTTAGATGCAGATGACGGCGACAGAATATATAAAGCTCTTAAAATTTTGACGAAAGATCAAAATCAAGTACATCAACTTTTTAGTTCACAGACATCCCTAATGATAGATGCTATAACAGAGTTCAATAAAACAATAGACAACCTGAACCATAACCAAGAAGCCATAGTAGCGAGAATAAACGATTTGGAATATACAATAGATAGTCTAAAAAGCGACCAACAAATTTTCATAGAGTAAAACATTTGGAATTACTCACTCAAATCAGTTATTTGTTAAATAATGTACTAAACATGATATTAACAACAGAAAATGCAATTACTTTTTCAAAATTGAACACGTATCATACGTCAATACTGAAACCGAAATTTATATCAAAAGAATTAGAAAATATTGAAAACCATATCTCAAAATCAAGATTAATAATAAAATCCGACAGTTCACTTTATGAAAAAATATTTAACATAAAAACCGTTCAAATTGATTTTAAAATTATATTCCAAATAGACATACCCTTAGTAGACAAATCAGATTATATTTATTATCAATTGTATGCATTACCAGTCCTTAAAAATCCGTATACCTTCAGAATGATTGTCCCTAGAACCAAGTACCTAATCCTTAGCAGCAAACACTACGCTTACAGAAACGAAAAGTGTAGGAATCTAAAAGACCAAACATACTTTTGTGAAAATGACAACCCGACAGCACTTAACGAAAACAACCCATGCGAAACTAAACTGATCAACTTCCAGAAACCGATAAACAATTGCAAGCAAGAACTTGTCAAAATAACAAAAACAACAGTCTCTAAATATGGCAATACCCAATACATAATAGTGGCACCCGAAGAAACGAAAATCAAACTTAGCTGCGAAGAAAATGAAGAAACCAAAATAATCAGCGGAACAAAACTGGCGACCCTGAAACCCAAATGCCAACTTATCATCAATAACGAAAGATTTAGTTCAGTACAAATGGCATCGGAAACACAACAATCGTTCAATCTCCCAAACATCGAATTGGTAACAAATAAAGCACCCATATTCCCAGACAAATTACCAGAACTAAAATAAGAAAATGTACAACTGCACGACTTGAACAATATCAAATCCCAGTTACAATCAATCAATGGCAAAATTCCAGGAAACATCGAATTGCCCATATACCACCCTAGTGTATGGACAATTATATTATACATTGTGATAATAATAACAATAATCACAATAACTTCAAGATACATCTGGCAGAAATCAAAAACGAAAACGGCTGACTCCAAACCAATTACTGGATTCCCGATGACTATTCGGAACGAACCATAGGCTTCGTTCTCTAAAGGATGGAGGAGATAACAATAGCCAACTCATACAATGTATATAATAAGTGCAGATCCCGATTCAACACCCAAGGTCGCTGACGAATGGGTTAATTAATAGCAGCGCAATTAGAAGAATAGACTATTCATAAATGGGTAAACAACTAGACCTTCAAATCAGCAACCAGCCACCTGCTAGGATCATCTTTAAGACTGCAACTTAGGTGGAAACCGCCTCTCGGTCCACGCCCCACCAGAGACTATATATGGAAGTTACCAGACCACGGACGGACATTCCTACATTGTTATTGCTTGAGTCTCTTTTAACTTGTCATAATTTATATTTATCATTTTTTATTATTATTCATAAGTATTTTATGTAACTATAATCAATAAATTCTTTTAAAAAGTCAAGTGTGTTAACAAGAAAGTTAACTCGCGAATTAACAACACTTGTACTTAGGTTGCTTTTAAAAAAATTATCAAACTACTTCAACTATTTAAAAACAAACTAACATAGTTACTGGCTAAAATATAACTGAACAAATATTATACAAAACAATGGCTTTATATAGTAATCGGACAAGTGTTCGTTACAGGTTCTTACGGGAACATGCTGATCTAGCTTCTTCTGAACTCGCACTGCTAACACTATCTGCAGCGGTCGGTATAATTCCCAGAGTCTGCTGATGGAAACTTCTGCATGTATATAACTTGATATCGTCTACGTGACATATTTTGGGAAGCCATGTGTTAACTCCTTCCCCCATTAGAGGACAGAACCCTTGGGTTTCGGGATTCTTAAAGGATTTTTCGCTTCTGCTTTGTTTCATTCATTCTGCTGGGCACATCTTCTTTTGACAAAAACTGTAATAAATATTGCTCCTAGAAGGATTAATATGATGTAGAGCAGGATCGTCCAAATACTTCTGTGGTACAACGGGAGTCTAATTTTGTTGTCAATTCTACTTTTTATAGACTGCAGCTTGAGATGTTGCTTACGTCGTGCAGAGGGACATTTTCCAATTTCATTGCTGGCAATTCTTCTATGTTCATTTTGCTTTATGGAACTTCTTTCAACTTTGGTAAGGAGAACAACTGTTGTGTCTCAACTGAGCTTTGCACTGTACTGTATCGTTTACCACCAATCGACAACCGACATCTTGATTTGAGTGTCACCATATACGTGCCTTGTATAATTTGTGTGTTTTCTTCTCCCAAGCATTTGATTGACATCTTGGTTTCCTTTGGAGCCACCACCATGAACTGTGTATCGCCATATTTTGAACCGATAGTCTTGGTACTTTTTACAGTCTCTTGTTGACAATTATTGATAGGCTTTTGGCAATTAATTAGCCTTACTTCTCAGGGAGGATCTTCACTGACGTCTGCTATTGTATCTTCTGTACAGACATAGATTTCGTTCGTAAGCTCCTGGCAGGGGTTGTTTCTGAAGGCGTATTGTTGCTCATTTAGGATAACGTACGTGGATCGAGGTATTATCATAAAGAATCTGTTAGGATTGGTTTGTATAGGTAGGGAGTACAGTTGGTAATAAATATAGTCAGATTTGTCTATTAGTGTAATATCAATTTGGAATATAAATTTACATTCAGTTTGGACAGACTTGATTTTAAATAAAAATTTTTACAAAGATAAGTAATTCTTGCTTACTAATCTAGATTGTGAAATGTATTTTTAAATTACAGGAAGCTCTTTAATAATGAACTTTGGTTTGATGATAGAAGTGTGAATAGTATTTAATTTAGAGGACGTTATAGCATTTTCAGTTGTTAATATTATTGATTCTATGACGTTAAATAGGTTAGCGATTTCAGTCAACAGTTCTAGAATATGTGCTCGCTGGAGAACAGGCATAATATTAGTACCCAAATCTTTAGTAATGTCTTGAAGTGCTAACTTTCTTTTGACAATTTATTTTTAATTGTGTGTTAAAGTATTTACTGTTTGATTAAATTTGTTTATTGCATTTATCATAACAGATCTTTGTTCGTCGAATAGCTCATGCACTCTATTTTGATCATCAGCTAATAACTGAAGGGCTTTGTTGATTCTTTCGCCATCATCAGCATCTAGATTGCCAGTGATTGATTAAAAAACTGTACCTAAAGGATTGAGTAAACCTCTCTTAAAGCTATACTTATCAGGAAAAATTCTAAGGAAAGTTTCATCTCTATTATCTACAGTATAATTCAGGGCGATTATAAAATTATGGTATTTAGATCTAAAATTATCACTTAAAGTATTGGCTATAAGATAATATTTGTATTTAAGTTTACTGTAGTCAGCAAATAAAGGTTCCATATTATATATATATATATATATATATATATATATATATATATATATATATATATATATATATATATATATATATATATATATATATAAGGCGCCATACGACATTTTGACAATAGCTTCAACCTAACTTGCGAGGTAAAAACCCAGGGTTGTTCTTTAAATCTTCTAGCTGTGGCTGCGCTCCGCATGCCACCTGAAAGGCGAAGATTTTTTAAATGAGTTACACATTGCTCGTCATTCTTGTGATTTATGAGTAAAGCTTTATTATGTTCTAGGAAGGATATTATCGTGTATGGGCCTGCGTAGGGGTTATTGTGCTTTTTGTGAATTCCAGGGGGTATCTTTTTATAGACTGTTTGACCCTCTTTAAATGTCTCATTAACTTCGACGTTAGTTCTGAGGAGCATTTTTTCATTCGATTTTTCTATCCGATCTAATTTGATATCATAAACTATTTTCATAAAATTTTTCTGTATTGGGTGAGTGTAACTTCGGAATCGAAGTTGAAGATTTCTGGGATGTATCCGAATATTAGCTCAAAAGGTGATTTGAGAGTGAATGCTTGAATTGTAAGCTAGGATGCAGTAGGGTATTAAGTCAGGAGGTTTTAGGTTTGGGTATTTTATTTTGAAAATTTTATAGTGTTCAGTCAGTGTGCTGTGAAATCTTTCTACTGGGCTGTTAGAGTTGGGATTATGAGGTGTAGTTATGTGCAGTTCAATTTGATATGACTTTAGGAGCTCTTTGACAGTGTCATTTGAGAATTTCGTACCAGAGTCGGAAGCGACGCGTCTTACTGTACCATATTGTGAAAAATATCTTATTAATACCCTGGAAATTTCTACAGCATTCTTGCTTTTAATCGGAAAGGCCTGGCCGAATTTACTAAAAGAATCAAGAATTGTAAAGAACTGAGATGATTCGATTTGAAATGTATCTATGTGAATTAATTCTAGAGGTTTCGAAGGAGTTGAAGTGTGTTCTAAAGGTATTTTAATTGGATGTCTATTGTATTTTGCTTGTTTAAATGCCGCACAGTCTAAAATGAATTCTAAAATTTTTTGTTTTAAACTAGGATAATAATATTTCTGTTTCATCCTTAAATAAGTTTCATCTGGACCCATATGGTTAGTTTTACCTTGATGATATGCTATTATAAGATCATTTAATTCATCCTCACTGTTAATTTCTTCCAAGACTTTATCACATCTATAAAATTGCTGCGGATGCGCATTGTTAAAGTGTTAATTGATAGCCGAACTAACTAATTCATAATGTCTCTCATTAATAAATAGGCAATAGTATTTCTTTTGAGGCAAACAGTGCTGCTTTACAAATTCCGCGATCTTGTCTGGATCTTCTAAATTAAATTTAGCATGATTAAAATTTCTCTTGTCTTTTCTGACGTGTAGAATTTCGGGTTCCTCTGAGCAACTAAAGAATATTTGATTGGATTTGTTATTGATAATTTCGTCTTCCAAAATAGGAATGCCTGGTGCGGCGTATGATTCCTGGTTAGAATTAACTGTATCTAGTTCTTCGATTTCTTCATCAATGTTTTCATTATCTCTCTGCCATTCTGTTTCATCTACATTATTAATTACTGACTGGTGATCAACATCCAGAGGGTTAATTTCTTCACGTGATAAAGCGTCGGCGTTATTCGTTCTTCCTTTCTTGTATTCTATATCATACTCATATTCTTCAAGCTTTAAACGCCATCTTATTAGCTTCAAATTGGGCTCCTTTAATGAAAATAGCCATTTCAGTTGTTTGTGATCGATCATTATGGTAAATATTTTGCCGTAAAGATAGGGTCTAAAGTAATTTACAGCCCAGACTATTGGAAGTAGCTATTTTTCGATTGTACTATATCTGCTTTCTGTCTCATTCAGAGTTCGGCTTGCATTAGCTACAGGCAGGTCTGAATTCGGTTCGCCTTGACTTAAGACAGCTCCAAGTGCGACGTTGGAAGCATCCGTAGTTAATATAAATTTCTTTGTAAAATCTGGTGGCTGTAATATTGGACTGTTCATTAAAATATGTTTCAAATAACTCTTTATAATCTTCGTTGTTAATATCAATTTTTGAATTTTTCTTTAGGCATTTTGTTAAAGGTTTTGTGACATTCGCAAAACTCTTTATATATTTTTGGTAGTATCCTATTAAACCCAAAAACGATTTGATTTCTTTGTGTTATTTGGGAATCGGAAATTGCTCTATGGCTTCGAGTTTCCGTGGGTTAGGTTTAATTCCTTCTGAGCTGACTACATGTCTCAGAAATTCAGCCTCCTTTTTAAAAAAATCGGTTTTTTACAGTTGCACCTTTAGCTGAAAGTTCCTGAACCTTTTAAATACTTCTGTAAACTGTACTCTAGATGCTCTTTTAGAGACGTCGTGAACACAATGACGTCATCCATGTAGACAAGGCAAGTTTTTCCAATCAAGCCGTGTAGAACATAATTCATTAGGCGCTGAAACGAGGCTGGAGCATTATTAAGGTCAAATGCCATCTTTAAACACTCATAATGACCTAGATCCGTTGAGAATGCCGTCTTTTCAATGTCGTCCGGATGTATCTATATCTAATGAAACCCTGATTTCAAATAAATTGTAGTGAAATGGCGAGGACTACCAATTGTATCCAATATTTCTTCTATTTTAGGTATGGGGTAGCGATCTGGTATGGTTTTATCGTTGAGCTTTCTGTAGTCGACAACGACTCTCCACTTTTGTTTCCCACTGGCATCTGCTTTCTTTGGGACGACCCAAATTGTGTGAACACCACGGTGAATGAGAATACCTAATAATATTCTTCTGTAACATTTTATCCATTTGTTTTTGTACCTCTTCTTTATGTACCTGTGGGTAACGATATAATTTAGAATGTACAGGTATATCGTCTGTCGTTCTAATCCTATGTTTTACCACGTGTGTGGAAGTTAACTTTTCGTCCTCTTTATAAAATATATCTGAATAACGTTTGCATAAATATTCAATTCAATTCAATATTCGTCTAAAACGAACGTGTGTTGTGGTATTGACAAGAACAGATTAATAGGACCGTATTTTTTTCGCCAGTCTATGAATGCCGAACGTTAGTCACAATTTTTACAAAATCAAATCATTCATGGACGAACTACCCTTGCAAGAACATAAATATATTTGGTTCCGAGAAGACGGTGCCCCATGCCACAGTACATTAAATGTTAAAGAATATCTTAAATATATGTTCAAAGGGAAAGCTATTCACAGATATTCATATATTGTTTGGCCTGCTAGATTCCCTGACTTAACTCCTCTAGGTTACTTCTTATGGGGTTACTTAAAGCAGATTAAAGTATTGTTTTTGATATTCACAAGAGATAAATGTTCAATCATAATTTATAATGTGGAAAAATAAGAAAAAAGTAACAAAACACAATTTTTCAATGTAAATGGATGTAATTGCATATTTAGACGTGGTTTCTAGTTCTGATCAACTTTTATAAATAACAATTTTCGATATTGTCAAGGTACTTTACTCTTGAGCAAAATTCACAATTTGTTGACAAACCTCGTATACGACTGAAAATTGTATTTTAGATTTTAGAACATGCAGAACTTTTATGAAGAATAACTTTTTTTCCTAAAATTAATAATAAAAAAGTTTTCCATCTGGTTTCAACGTACATACTATATATATATATATATATATATATATATATATATATATATATATATATATATATATATATATATATATATATATATATATATATATATAATTAAAATTTACTACCATAACACACTTGCTGCATTCAGACTTTTATTCATAGACAGCGATTTTTGTTTAATTTCCTACTTCAACCTTTTCCTGTAACAAAACACTATTAGGTACCTTGCAATAAAATGCTAAAAAAAGGTAAAAGCGATGTTCTGTTTGCTTTTTGTGTATTTAATAAATTCTAATGGACTTGTATTATTACATGCAAAATTCAGTCCCTCGTATATAAAACAATTACAAATCTTTCTCATACGACAAATTCTAGGGCAAGATTGGAGTATTACGAGCAATCATGTGCCGTAGACAGCGTCACGAAAAAATGTGCGGGAGCACCTGCGGAATGTCGAGCAGCTATGCTGGGAATATTAGGAACGGATTTAAGAACTACGTGCGCCTGTAAGGGAACTGACATGACACAGTTATATGAATGTTTGGGATGGCAGCGGCTCCTTTGGGTCAACCCCTGCGTCGGTAAGTAAATGTATCCGTATACCCACTTATACTCGTATATTTTATACCTCGAAATCTCCACATTTGCATACTAAGTTTATACTAAACTTGCACAGCGTAGTCTATGTTTCAGATAACTGAATACAATAAAATTAAATTCACTGAAAGGGACCGTGAATTATTTACCGAAACTAGCTAATATATGCACTGAAACAATGGAAAGCAAAAGCATCTAATATATGTGTTATTTTCAACTTTTAATGTCTCAGTTTTTGGAGTTTACAAAAAAAAAACTAAATTAAGGCCGTGAATCTAAGTAGTTAATTGGAATAATGAATTACCTATTTCTATTTACAAAAATTTAACCAAAAAATAAGTTCTTTTGTCAACCATTTGGCAATTTTAGTTTTATGTTTGATTTGTGTCAAGCTTTAAACCAATGTAATACGATATTTATATATACGGCCTGTTTCAAATGAAATCGACACTATTGCTAACTTCCTTATTTTTGAAGCTACAAAATCGGTTAAATTAGCAAACTTATGTGCAATTTTTTTCAACGGAACACTCATATATTCTCGTTTTGTATGAAAGAAAATTGAATTCGAGGAAAAAATTTGAGGCACTATATACCCAAGAAACTTCAGATAAATGAGATATTTCAAATTTGATAATTTGTATTTCTAAATTATGTTTAGAGCCTGTGTGGGTCAGTGGTAAGAAAGTTTGCCTCTGAACCCCAAGGCCCTGAGTTCAATTCCCAGGATTCCCCTTTAACTTTTTCAGTACATACTGTACTACAATTAATATTAACCGAGGGTGTGGCATTGTATTTGAGCAAGTTGGGTGTCCTCACGTTCTGCCCTTTGGAGAGGGTGTAAAACCGCCGATCTCGTGTCCATGCGATGCTGTCCACGTTAGAGATCCCCACCCTCCTTACAGAAAGGCAGGGCTTTGTCGAAATTTCCAGGATACTGAGGTGAAACTGTTTCCTGGCGTCGGTGATTAGCCATAGTCGCGGAAATAGACCGACGTTAAAAAACCAAAAAACAACAGCTAAATATGTTAGCCATGGAATGCATAACCATACTGCTGAAAGCAAATTTGTTTGGCAATGAACACAAATTCCCCAGTACTTGCATAATCCTTGCATATGACAGAAGAGCGTTACAATAATATTATGAACGTTATCCTAAACGTCAACAGCCAAAGAGAAGGTACTTTCTGATATTATATCGAAAGCTAAGGAACAATGAACACATTGGCAAAACACTCAAGGGAGAATAATTTCGTTTTATGTGAGATCACTGAAATACATATATTGTTTTTTTCAAGCGCACTCTAATAGTTCAAGTACTATCAAGAGAAGATAATTTATCATTATAAATACAATTTGGCGAATATTGTAGAAACACAAATTCATAGTATTTAAATATAAGCCTGTGCAAACATTAAATCCTGGAGATTTTGTGAGACGTGTCGCCTTCTGTCAATGGTTTATGAACATGTCTGCCCAGAGTCTTAATTTCCATAATCTTTTGTTTTGGAGTGATGAGTGCAACTTTTCCAACACAGATACGATCAACAGAAAAACTAGGCATTTTTGGTCCCACGATAAGCCAATGCTAACACGACAGAATAATCAGCAAAGGCAATTTAGTATTAATATTGGGTGTGGCCTATTTGCAGATTTGAGCTTATCTTTATGAAGGCACGCTTATTGGAGAGGGGTATGGGAATTTGTTAATGCAAGCTCTTGATACTTTCCTGGACGATTTTAACTTAGAAGATTGGGCCCATATGCACTTCCAGCAACATGGTGCTCCACCTCACAATTCCAGTTATGTTCGTTACATATTACACACATTTTTTTGGAAATAGATGGTTAGGCACCAATGGCGCAGTGTAGTGACCACCAAGCTCGCGGACTTGATGCCTCTTATTTTATTTTTCTAGGGACACTTGAAAAATCAAGTTTACAAAGATAAATATGATAACGTTGATGATTTGGTTAATCGCATAAACTTTGAAGTAAGAAAAATTAAGAGTTCTGAAAAGGACCATCAAATGTACGACACAAACCGGGACGTTTTGAAATTCTAATGTAATAATGTTATATGAATTGAAAAACTTTTCAATATTTCTCTCCAATTCTGCGTTTCATATGGTTTATTTTTTTTTCAAGTTACTTTCATCTTGTGTTTATGTTAGTATTAAAAAAAATTAAATATCTCAGTTATTTGAAGTTTGTTGGGTATGTAGTAGCTCAAATTTTTTTCTTGAAATTCAGTTTTCTTTCACATAAATTGACAATATGCAAGATGTTCCATTGAAAAAAAATATATATTTTTTTTAAGATATTACGGAAATTTGACATTCTATTGTTCTTGGTTTGCATAATCAAGATTTGCGAAAAAACGCTTTTGCTAATTTAACCGCCTTTGTAGCGCCAAAAATAAGGAAGATGGCAATAGTGCCGACTTTATTAGAAACTTGAAATTTTACGTGCTGCCATAATTGGTCTTGTCCATTCTGCCTAAAATATTTTAAGTCCTTCAGCTATACAGGCTGTGCCAAAAGTTGATACCGACTTTCCTATTTGAATAGAAATCTATATTTTTTTCGCAAGGTTCGATTATCTAATTCCGAGGCCACTCTGTAGGCAACCTTAGTTACATTGACTTATTCATTACAGTTTTGGACATATGTCAATTTTTCTTAAAAAATTACAGCCGTAGTAGTTTACGAACAAATTCGTATCTCGCAAACGGCTTTGGGTTAGCAAACCAAATTTGTGAAGCAGTTAGCTAAAAGTGCAGGCTAACTTCTAATGTCTCACCAATGGTCCCATTTTGTATCACGTGTGAGGACGCGATTTTCAAATGTCGCGTTCAAAAATTGCAAATAGCACCTACTATTTTTTTTGGCACAGTTCGAAAAAAATATTATGGTGAGCTACTTAAGCATTCCCTACACCTAACTGTAACTTCTACCAAGCTATTCAAATTCAAAATCAAGAAATTCCGAGATATTCCTTGTTTTTTACAATATTCCATGGAAACAAAAAACAATTGTAATTAAGAAGGTGATATTCTGTCAAAGTGTAAACGAATTGTGCTAATTGATAAATAATCTTGATTGGAAAATGAAAAATTACTTAAACGAAGTTGTGTCAAACTTTTTCGTAATCCATGGCATGTGTAAAAAAATTATTCAGCGAACTGTCCGTGAGTTTGATTCATATGTCCAAACTTTCCAGGTAAAACACGGGGAATTTCTCACGATTGGGAAGTAATTTTATAAATTTTGGGAACGTGGCTAGACCCATTACGAAAATCAAACCACTAATTGGCAATGAAGATACTCAAATTACAATTCTGGGATATTTTCAACTACATCTACAAGCCTTTGTACGAACGGCGTCGTTGGAATTAGGATTTTCATTCCCTGCAATACAAAGTATTTTACACTGTCATAAGCTACATTTTTTTCATTCATAAGACTTTTCAGAGTCTCGATCTCACCGAATTCAGAAATGCTACGCAATCTATTGAAAGCATAATAAAAGAATGTTTGAACAATTTACCTTACAGTTCTGTCAACCTTGTTAATGTTCGTTAATAATTTGTCGTGTGTAATTAAATAGGAATTCATATTTTTTATTAAATTATTACAATTGTCTGTTGTTGCCATATCATATTTGAAAAAGCAATTCCTTGATTATTGTTGAATAATTCAGTATAGGTTGAAGTTGGGTTTAGGGAGTGCTGTTAGTAAAACCATAAAATTCAATTCTCTTCCGAATTGTGCCAAAAAAATAGTGGGGCCATTTAAAAAAATTGAGTATTTGCGAACTTTTGAATGCGATATTAGAAATTCGCCTGCGCCCATATGGTACGACATGGGACCATCGATGGGACATCAGAAGTTAGCCTGTACTTTCAGCTAACTGCTTCATATATTGGGTTTCCAGATCTTAAACCGTTGGCGATATACAAGTTTATTCTTAAACTACGAACAGCGGTAATGTTTTATCCGAAAAAGTGACATATGTGAAAAACTGTAGTAGATAAGTTCATATAATCTAGGTTATCGAAACTTAGAATTAGAAGGCCAGTCGAACCGTGTGAAAAAAGTGTAGGTTTCTATTTAAAATAGAAAATTTGGTACCGACTTCTGGCACATACTGTATACTTGGAGGACTGGAAATATTTTAGGTATAATGGACATAATTGATTATGGCAGCACACCAAATTTCAAGTTTCTAATCTAACTTCAAATTGAAAAACTAATGCACGACCTACGTAAATCAGCCTGTATATTCGATACTGAATATGACGATTTTTACGTATCATTGTAAACTATATATATATATATATATATATATATATATATATATATATATATATATATATATATATATATATATATATATATAACCAACGACGTTTTCGAGAAAATCGTCTTAAAATAGTTAACTCAAATGCTCTACTGACTCCAAGAATAAATTGTGGCTGAAAGTTGCTGCTGTATCTCTTCTCCTATGAACAGTTATTTTTATTAAATTTAAGCTTTTAAATAGTTGCGAATGAAACAAAATTAAAACTATATTTTAATTTTGTTCCGGTTCTGGTGTATGAGTCGGCCTCCCTTATAAACAAAAATGATGATGGCTCCTCCTTGTACAAAAGATTCCGGAGGTAAAATACCCCTCCATTCGAATCTCGGGAAGAGGGGTGTGCAGGGGGCGCTGGCATCAAGATTTAACATATCCTTCTCCAATATATGTGGCCTAGATTCTAACCCAAAAACCCAAATCAGTGCCACAACCGCCACTAATCACCTGAATTTCCCAAGGTATAAGCCCCTTGCTTCTTTTAGATTGTATGCAAGCGTGTGCGCATACGTGCGTAGCAATTTATCCTGCACCAGGCTCCCCAATTTAGAAGCTGGAAGAAAAGCCATACTTTCGATGAAACTCTCTATCAGGGCTGCAACTAAATTCATCTGTTGCATTTAGCGGTCACCTTCTGACAACAACTTTGTCCAGCTCCTCGGCTACCTTTCTGAAAAAACCGACCATCTGATTTATGAACATCCTTCCTCCGAGGTCACTATTCTTGGTGACCTAAATGTCCATAATAAGGAAAGGCTAGGATCTTCAAAAATCGCTCCACAAGGGAGAGCAGCGGAGGCTTTCGTAGTCAGAAATTCTTTAGCCAATATGGTTCAGCAACCTACTTACTTTTCTCGCATCCCAACACACAGCTTAAATCCCTTAGATTTACTTCTTACTACAAAACCCGAATGCTATAAGACATTAGTCACTTGGTCGCTCAGACCACGGCATGGTCACTGCCGTGGTCCGAGCATTCTTTTTGTGGCAAAAAACTTGTTTAATAACCACATAAAAAACAAAGTCCTCTCAAGCTCCAACGGCAGCAAACCCTTCTGGACTCTTGCTAAATATATTGGGAATAATTTCTGCAAAAGCACGTTCCCACCTCTGGTTTCAGGGGATGAAATTGTTTGTACCGCCCTGGACAAGGCTGAACTTTTTGTCTCGTTGTTCGCCGGCAATTCTGCTCTCAACCAGCCTCCAAAGTTTCAACCACCAACAGTCCCCAATGTCGCGCATAAAATGACGGATATCATTTTCAAAACTAAAAAGGTACCAAAATGCTTTCTTCTCTTAATACCAGGTAAGCCTGTGGCCTTGACGAGATCCCAGAAATTGTTACCAAAAGCGCACCAGAACTTGCTTCTGTCCTGACTCGTCTGTTTCAGACATCTTACAATAAAGGCAAATTTCGTAGTAACTAGAAAACTGTTCGAGTGCAACCCTTCCCCAAGAAAGGATCCAAAGCGCTTTCTAGCACCTACAGGCCTATTTATCTTCTTTCGGTCGTCTCTAAAGTGATGTAAAAGTATATAAACACCGAATTACTAGGATTTTTTAAAAAAATCAGTCTAATCCACGACAGGCAGTATGAATTCCGTCAGCGCAGATCAATTGCCGACCTCCTTTCCTTTGTCGCCCATTCTTGGAACAAGTCTATGACACTGCACGGTGAATCCCAGATTGTCGCTCTAAACATATCCAAAGCATTCGACCAGGTCTGGCACGCAACGCTGCTTAATAAAATTCAGGCCTATGGCCTACCACCAAAACTCAGCACCTGGACAGCAAATTTCCTGTCCAACCGGAGCATTTCTGTTATCGTGGATGACCATTCCTCTAAACTGTATCCAATTAATGCAGGGGTCCTTCAAGGTTCAGCTTTAGCCCGTACTTTGCTTCTTCTCCACATCAATGACCCTTTCTCTAGAACATCCAACCCAGTTCACAATTACGCGGACGACAGCACCCTCCACTCAAATATACAATATTCTAATCCTGTCTCTTTAGCCGAATTAAATGGGGATCGCCGACTCATGGAGGCTTCTGTCTCCGTGGATGTCCAAAAAATATTAGATTGGAGAAGCAGAAATCTTGTACAATTCAACTCCACCAAATCTCAGTCACTCATCAACTGACTTCCATGACCTTTCGTCCTCAGACTTGGCAACAGTCAAGCATGTGTGGGATACAATTTCCAATCGACTGGTTAATTTACCCCAACCCCCAGGAACCTAGTTTTACCTTAGTTGCCGAATTGAAAAAGCCTGAGATTACATTCCTCAACATACCATAAATCATTTAACTTCATAAATTCGTCGACGACTTATCGAATGTATAAGAAACCGCGGCGAGCCCACTCATTAATAAATAACTTTGTTTTTTATATGTTAATTTGAAAATGTATTTATTTTTTAAGTTTGTTTATACACAATTATGTATTATTTGTATTACAATTGATGAACTCTTACTGGGTGTTCGGATTTCTTTATGTTTATTCTATGACTTCTCAGACACCGTGGATTTTAAGTCCTATAGCATAAATATTGCCTGGCGATGTCATTTTCTAAAATAAGCTTGTACGTGACTTAGGATTGTCTTTTTATTAAGAATTGCAGCCTTATGTTTTGGGTTACTTCTGTTTGTTTAGACAGCAAACAAAGTAATTATTACAGAACCTAGAACATGTTGTGTTTGAAGCGTTACGCCTTTTCTTTCCATTGTCTAATCAGGGCATATATTACTCTGAAACAAAATAAAATAATACAATAATTCCCACTCCAAATTATTATTTTTATGTATACTTTCATTAAGAAGGAGATTCATCATCTCATTTTGACACTTTAATTTTCTAGTGGAATCTCAGAAGGACTTTCATATGAAGAAGGCGGCAGAGCAGGCAATGATGACTACAACACCATCTACAACTCGTGCTACGACTACGACAATGAGAGTTTGGACTCGGCCCAGCTTCCAAGTCAATCATATAACTGTGATGACGGCTACTGAAGCTTCATTGCAGACACGGAAAAATACAATTCCAGAATTGATTCCGCCCCCACAACCGTTTGTTCCCACATCAACAACCACTACTACGACTACTACAGCTGCCACTACAGCAATGGCAACCACAACAGTACCTCCAAGTATCTAAAATTTTATTACTCATATTTGTAGTTTAAATAAGTAATTATATACATAAGCGTTTAAATCCTGTTATCAACTTTTTCTTCGCGCTTATTATGATTTTATTTCGAAGGAAGTTTTATGGGCAAATCTCAAATAATATGTATTATGATGAAAATTTAGTATAAAAGTATTAAAGGTATTCTACGTAAATATTATGAAGAAATAAATTTCTGTGACCACTGTAATTTCTAACACTGATTATAAGTGAGAAAATGTTAACTCGGGCACTGTCCCTAACCTAAAATGAACAATAACTACATATATTTTTTCCGTATAAACGTGTCAAAAATATTTATCAAAAAAAGCTAGTTGTGGGTAAACGCTAGACTTATCGTTACTAAACAACACATACATAACAAGTTTACTAATTACTCACATGCCGGTTAATAAAGTTTGTCCTTGACTTTGACCGTCAGTTCGGGGATTCCCTACTTTCTAGGATACGAGTTTCCGTATATTGCGGGTAAGAGATCTCAGTCTTGTGCATTTAAACGTGCATGTTTGGTGGTGCTAGTAGTACTAGTGCTAGTTGTACCATTTTTATTAATATTTACTAAAAAACAAAGTTGTGAGCAATCATATATTACAAAATTCGAGCGTAGGTTTTCTCCCAGTCAAATCGGCTAGGCGTATTTTTCGCCTCGAGTAGTATTATTGGGGTTTTCGTTATAAATATTTAAAGTAGACAATTTTCTTGAAGTTAACCCGAAATGTGTTGTGATGTACTGTTATAATTTTGACATGAATAATATATTAGCTTGTTTTTCAGTTCGGGAACGATTCTACGATTTCGCGTTCCTGAATTGATTTTCATGGTTTCCGAAAATACACTATATTTAACCACCATAATTAAATTACTATGTATTTTAGTTTCAATAAATCTCAATCCATAGTTTGGCATTCCTACATTGTATATCCAACGTTGAATAAATATGTTATAATAAATCAGAATGAAGGAAGGATTCAAAGCACTTCCTAGCAACTACATGTCTATTTCTCTCCTTTCAGTCGTCTCCTAAGTAATGGAAAAGTAAATAAACACCGAATTACTAAAATTTCTTGAAAAACACAGTCTAATCCACCACAGGCAGTATAGATTCCGTCAGCGCAGATCAACTGCCGATCTCCTTTCCTTTGTCACCCATTCTTGGAACAAGTTTATGGAACTACATGGTGAATCCCAGATTATCGCTCTAAACATATCCAAAACATTCGACTAGGTCTGGCACGCAGCGCTCCTTAACAAACTTCCGGCCTATGGCCTATTACCTAAACTCTGCACCTGGACAGCAAATCTCCTCTCCAACCGGAGCATTTCTGTTGTCGTGGATGGCCATTCCTCTAAACTGTATCCAATTAATGCAAGAGTCCCTCAGGGTTCAGCTTTAGCCCCTACTTTGTTTCTTCTCCACATCAATGACCTCCTCTCTAGCATATTCAACCCAGTTCACAGTTACGCGGATGACAGCACCCTACACTCAAACATACAATATTCTAAGCATGTCTCTTTAGCCCAATTAGATGAGGATCGCAGACTCGTGGAGGGTTCTGTCTCTGTTGATCTCCAAAAAATATTTGACTGCGGAAGTAGAAATCTTGTACAATTCAACTCCACCAAATATCAGTCTTGCCTTATATATCATAAGATATACACCAGCCCTAGACTCTTCGCAATGAACAACCAAGTTATTCAAAGTAATAAGTCCTTTTCACTTGTTGGTATTTCTGTGGATCGAAATCACAATTGGCACCAACATGTCACATCAATTGCAGAGCGGCTGCTAAGAAATTAGGTTTCCACTTCCGGGCTCGCGAATACATTTCGCCAGCTAATCTCTATACCTTATATACTTCCCAAATAAGGCCAAACCTCGAATCCTGCTCCCACATCTGGGGTGCTACTGCCGCTTCTACACTCGCTATCCTGGACTTCATTGAGAAGACGTCTCATCGGTGAGCCTATCGTCACCCAAAGGCAGCCACCCCTTGGCCACCAACGTGCCATTGGTGACCTCTCTCTCCCTTTTTATAGATATCTGCACGGGCACTGCTCAGAGGAGCTTTCTTCCATAGTTCCTCTACCTGCTGCCCCCAACAGATCTACCAGGGGAACAGAGCGAATGCGCCCTTTTACTGTCCAGGTCATCAGATATATAACATCTTATTATGCCCGCTCTTTTGTCCCTAGGACTTCCAAGTTGTAGAATTCTTTGCTGGCACATGTTTTTCCTTCTCCTCCGAACCTCCAATCCTTCAAGTCCAGAATTAACAAGTTGCCTCTTTCCTCCTTGTCGACACCCACGGTACGATAATATTTAGGCTGTGAGCCCTCGTTGTGTGTTGTTGAAATAATAATTTTAAAAAAAAGTTCAAGCATGCACATTCTTACTTGCCGATCAGATTCTTTGAGATATGTTTATGTTTTTGGTCTCAAGCGGACATTTAAGTTTGTTAAGTATATTGTTTTATTTTTTCTAGGTTTAATAAAATATTAGTATAAATTATTGTCGCTTAAGTTTTTAAATCAATACATTAAGTTTACTGCCATTGTGGTAATGGTTTTTTTCAACTCAGGAACACACTAGTCATTTCGTAAACCTACTTGTCGTTCTGGGAAGACTAGAACAACATATAATGAGACATCAAAAAACGAACATAGGTATATTTGAAATTTAGATAACAAGTGAAAGTAAATACCACTTTCATCCTAATAAGTTACAATACAATAGTCTGATCTTGAGGAGTATTGATACAGAGTATGAGTAATGTGGCGTTCCCGAAATGACAAAGCTCATGTCCTCAACGTAGAAAAGTTTAAAAAAATTTGTTCCAAGTGAGATTTTGCTCGACAATTTCAGAATCTATTAGCTAAGACTGTGGGAAAACTCAAGGAAAAAACTTTTTTAGCAAAACAAGTTGATTTTTTACAGACTATTCTATCCGAAAATACATATTATATAAAATTTGCTCATATAACGGAATGTCAGTTTAACTCAGTTCTGGTGTACAGGCTTCGCGAGGACAGTGACCGGTTTAAACCTTTCAATCTCCCCTCAGTTTGACATATCAGCAACAGTAATAAACCACTGCACTACTGACTGCTATGAGTAACAAGCTTTATAACAAAGACACATCAGTCATGGTCAGAACACCGGAAAAGCCGTATTGATATGTTTACTGGCGAAAGTAAAACAGTGCTGCAAAATAAGTGATATTATCTTATGCCTAATGGACACAAAATCAACAGATTTAAAAGTTTCAGGCAAACGATTACGAAAATCAATTTCTATAGAATTCCTAGCAAACGTATTTGAACGATAGCCTGTGAGCGATATTAAACCAGCACCCCGGATGCCATATCTAAGGATATCATACCGCGAGAACCGTTTTTTTTTTACTGTCTGGTGTACTTTTATACGAGTGGCACAAATATACATCGGCACTTAATAGTAATCGTAAAAATAATATTTATTGTTACTAAACTGGGCAAATAAATCATTTACTTGTTCTTACCCAAGATGTAATTTTGACAGCACACATCAAAAAATTAATAGCAAAAGCTTTATAATAGCAATAACTTGAAATTTGACGTACGAAATTAGGGAGTTCTATTTTCCGGTCACCAACAATTTCAACCGTTGCCTGCACTTGTAGAACAAAACAGAACATTTAGGAACATCATTTGCATTACCCTTTCTCTATCGTGTAATATTCAAGCAAATAAACAAAAAGACAAACTAGGAATTTACAACCCAATTTGCGTCAAAAGTTTACTATCTGATTTTTTTAAAATAAGAGTTCACAGTATTCCCTGACCCCAGTACCCTCTAACAGCCCGATAACATTTTCTGGTGTCTAAAAGTGGTTATAGAATGAGTATAGTCAGCCCATAAAGGAACATCATAAGTTAACTCTGGATGTAAACAATAAAAAATATATATTTTATGATATAGTTAATGAAGGGTAAAGCCCATGCGTCTCTGAGACATCATAAGCTTGATTGGTGGGCCACAAGAATAGTGTTTGCTTGCTTCTAGCAAAGTTAGAGAATATATGTCTTCAAAAATATTGTTGAACTGTTCGACAAGTAGGTAGCTTAACAATGACAGCGTGTGTGCTCTTCGACTAAAGCTCGCTGGCCGATTAAAGGTCGCAAGCGTAGGTACTACAAAAGAAATTTCAAAAGAGCAATATTGATAGTAGTAGCAATAGAAGAGGCAACGATCTTTAAGCTTTCTCCTGTAGTCGAGAGAACTGAGATTCACTGTGATAGATTAATCTCCAATAAAGCGAAGAGCTTATTTCTGAATAGAATCTAGCAAGGGCAAGGTTGTATTTGGGGCAGCACCCCGGACATGGAAACAATTATCCAGCAGTAGACGTATCTGTGCTGTATACAGCGTGAAAAGCTGATGTGATGAAAATAAACTTTTTCACCCAAAACAGAAACCCAGGCTTCTTTGCTGCTGGTTTAGCAATATTAGAAACCTGTAAGTGCTAGGAAAGATCATCTGCAACATTTATACCCAATTTATAGATTGTAGATTTTTTAAGCTGTCTCTTGCCAGCCATCGGAACGGCTGAGCCCTCCATGTAACTCTTGCAAGAGGAGCAATTCTGTATTTTTGGCGCAATAAACATAACCAGACTTGCAGAGCCCTAAAAAACAGGTCATCATTTAGACAGTTCGTTACTTCAACTCACATTGATAAGGAGCTAGAAGCAGCTATTACTCCAGTCAGTGAGAACCTACTGTAAAGGGTATTATCATCAGCAAAGCTGCAGATCAGATAATTGGTTGTTAACAGAAAGTCATTTATATACAAAATAAAAAGTATGGGGTCCAAAACCAAACCCTGTGGAACACACGTAATAATTTTTAGTTCATCTGATGCAACACCATCGACAATAACATGCAGGTAGTTCTCCTTTAGAAAACTAGATAACCATAGGCATACATAACCAAAGACAATCAACATGATGGAAGTTTATTGAAGAGTGTCGCATGCCAGACCCGATCAATTGCTTTAGAAATAGCCAGTATAACTGCATTCCTCTGTCCAAATTTTTTGAGAGCAGAGCACTAAAAATGAGTGACGTATGAATACCGCCAGCAGATTGGTTTTAAGAAATGCCGTAATGGCGATCACTTGTGGTGCTTGATTTTTCAAGGCATTTTAAAAGCTCTATATTATACATAAAAATGTTCATAACTTAAGACAAAACTGATAGGACGTCGATTAGACGATAGTCCTCCACATCGGAATTGCCCCCTTTTTTAAGGACAGGCTGTACTCTATCTTGTGTACTGGAGTTTATTTCCAAGAAGCTGGAAATATCCCCCATCTTATATGATATTGAAAAGAGGCCACATAAAATTGGAGTTAGTTCAGAAGCACAGAATCTAAGAACTACTGCTGGGATACCATCGAGTCCTGACACTTTTTAGATGTCTAAATTTCCGAATATATGCTAAACAGTACGATGCACTAAAAATATTTCTCTCATTTGTGACTCTACAGCTGGAATAGTGGGTAAATTGGTGTGAAAACAGCTTAAAAAAATTTGATCAATGTAGTTAATCCTATATACAGACAAGTGGCTACATATACAGCCCATTACCATGAAAATTAAACGACTATTTTTTGAATTTTCAAATTTATTTTATTGGCATCTATACAGTTCGTAATTTGTTTTTCTTACAACAACCCAGAGCTCACCACAAGGAGATGGGTTCACGTCAAGTACCACTCTACCAAACCCACCTTTATTATCAATAAATTTATTTTTAAGTGCTAGTAAATCGGACATCGTCTAAAATATTGACCGTTCTTGCCGACACCTTATAAACCAATATCTGGTCTCTGGTCCACAAATAGATAATGACGCTTCTGTCAGCAATTTCACATAGCGTTCCCTTGAAAATGTCATGGAACATTTAAAATTTGAATTTCATCCGGATCGTTGAGAATCATTTGTTGTAGTTGTTCAGCAGAAAAATGTTAGATAGTTGGTTCAGTAATTGTTGCGTTCTCCCAGTTTATCATTTCAGTATAGTCTTTTGCCAAAAAATCAATACTAGGTATTTTAAATTTTTGTTATTCCAGTCACTCTGTTTTCAGTTCTAGATTTCAAATTGTGCCTTAACCCCAAACTTAAGATACTGGCGTTCATCACCAAGCATTGCTACGAAAGGATTATCAGGGTGTACAACATATTCGTTGGTTTGAATCGTTTTGTCGACTTTTTTTCAACTTAGGTGGCATATATCGACACCTTTGAATCATGATATATAGATGAATTGCACCATTTTTTACTTCTGAATTTATTTTAATAGCAAACCATGTTGGAGCATAAACGTTCAGAATGTGCTGAATGGTGAGTTTCAAATTCTCAGAAGTATCATAACGTTCCACATTAAGACGCTGTATTCTATTATCAGTTGTCAACCATCTTGAATGTGCCATTTTTCCAGGTTAGCCTGCTTGCCAAACTCTCAGATACAGCGCCAGCGGATATCGCAAAGCTTATGTCATACATGTATCTTTGGTCCGTGTTTAAGACTTGTAAGTCTACTTGTGAAGTACAGTCTCAACCTCTTGAAGGTTAGCAACAGGAATGAGTTTAAGTTCACAGGACCCTAAACTGTTTCCTATGTCACCAGAAAATCCAGAAGGTCCACTTGTTTCCCCACCTAAATGTTAAGTGAAATGACGCACTGGTAATTCATTTGAATGCAGCACACAGATGAACCACTGCATTGTCCTCCCAATACTTATTTATATTTGGCGAATACCGCCATTATGAATGCTTCTATTCAAAGAAGTTCCACCGCTACCTTAGTCAATTAAATCCGATAAATCCATTGGTTCGCGTAAAAATTTTTAAATGCCATCTTCGATTACCGTCGCTGTACCTAATGATATACTTATGGTATCTCACATAGTTAGATCCTGGCTCCGACTCTATAACCACATGTTTTCTTCAGTAGTTGTTTGTCTGCAGATTTTGCTACCTGATTAACATTGAGTGAGCGTTCAATCTTTTCGGCCATCGACGTAAAAAGCATGTAGTGTCGACTCATTCGCCTTCTGATATTTCTTCAATGCTTCTATTTTTCTTTTCCTTTCCCTTCTAACTCTTCTTTAACCGTTAGTCTCTCATTTTTCTGATTCACTAAAATTCTCGTTCTCTAATAGGCACCTTAGTTTTGCATTTACACGACACAAACTCGGAACACTTACATTCATAAATGTCAAACAGTTTAGTTTCGGCACTTTTTCACTTTTTGTTTAAGCGCCTCCGTGTTCCTGGATTTTATTGTATCCTTGAGTCGAAATGTAATATCTGTTGTTCTGACACCACTGTCTTTCTTTCTAACCGTTACCGCACAGAAATGCGTGTCTCTAATAACAGCCAAATACAGACTGACTCTAATAACAACGGTCGCGTAATGTAACAACACTATCGAGTTTGAAACTGGTGGGGCACCGCCAAACGATGGACGCTTGAGCTCAAATTTCGGAACGTGCACTACTGCATAAGTGAGTCACTTTTCTCAGTATAGGAATCTCACATTTCAAATATCACATTTTTCGCTACACACTATTGGTGGACTCTTTCCCCGCGGATAAAGGGTGGAATTGGCATTTTCTTTTAAAGATACAGCGAGTACTCTATCATTTGAAGCCAGAGGAGGAAAGGAGCAGATGGTGAAATTTGTACCTATAATTTTTGCCATTGACCAGAAACGTCAGGTATTGTTTGGACAAGAGATGATTTTGTCCCTTATTGATTGGTGAAAGTCATTTTTTACTTGATCGGTTACCTGTTTGCACCTGTCTCTTGCTGATACCACAGCGCGTGTTTCTCTATGCTCGAGTTTTTCGCTAATTAACGGGCCGAATAGGTCAGTTTACGAGGTGAGTAACCTCTAGAATTGGACTAGGAGCTCGCGGGTTCGAGTCTCGTATTCAGACAGTCGGTCTTTTCACTCGAATGTGAAAAAGCCGGCTTCTGATGAGTTATGGGTGGTATCATTTGTCTATATGTGTATGTAAGCTCCCCCGCACAACTCTAAGCTTTCTAGGTGCAAAGTTTGTCCACTGTGGTGTTATTATTTTTATTAAAGATTATAGGGAGAATTTTTAGTAACCACTGCTTCTCAACAAGTTTATTGAAGCAGTCTTTTGATTTGGAATTTTCACGTTTTTATGAATGGCGAGTATGGTCTCAATGTCCTATAAAATAATTTCAGTAATGGAATTGGCATATTCCCTGGGATTCTTTGTTTGAAAACAAATATCAGCCCAATGAAACGAAGAGTGTAGATTCCTGATTTCGTCCTATTCAGCATTATTATGATGCAAGATTTATCGGGCAGTTGTGAGCAGTTTACTGTTTGTTTGAGATGTGTTGCGGAGAGAAGATAATGATCAGATATGCCTATGGGTACATGTAGTAAGCGGTGTATCATTGAATTATAGGCTGCAACTTTGTGTACGTATGGATGATGGAAAGGTTAATGTATGATTGTATCAGTCTGAGACGGTTAATAGAAAATAGAAAAATCAAGTTTATTGGTAATCTGGTGATGGTAATGTCTAGGAAGTTAATTGATTTGTTTACTTCTAGTTCTGTTCTGAATTTAATTTTGGTATGTATAGAATTTAGCTAATTCTAGCAAAAAGGTCCATTGTCGCCTACTTGCCTGACGTTAGCTTCCTCACCACTGCTACTAATAATTCTTAAAAGTGTGCAGTTGTCTGTCGGTACCTCTAAAATAAACTATAATATCATCTACATATTATACACACACACACACACACACACACACACACATATATATATATATATATATATATATATATATATATATATATATATATATATATATATATATATATATATATATATATACCAGAAAACGCATATTTTAAACAAAGGATCTGTTTGTGTTGTTCCCTCAATTATGCTGTTCCTAAGTATTTCTACTAATAAAGGACTGAAAAGGTTACCCATAATTAAACCCTTATCACTTGGGTAAGTTTTATTGTCAAAAGTGAAATAATTTTGTTCCAAACAAGTTTCCAAAAGGTTTAAGATATCTCATTGAATTATTGGATTTATATGATTAGATTGTAGAATTTTTTTTACTAGCTGTATTGCTTCTTTTGGAGGAATACTGGGAAATAAATTTTTGACATCAAATGAAACTAATTTCGCGTTATCTGGCAATTCAACATCTTTAATTCTCTGAATTAATTCGCATGAGTTCTTAATAGAAAATTTTGGACGGAATTTGCAGTAACTTTGGATAGTGTTAATAAAAAATGGGAAACTTTCTGTGCAGACGCTGTGTACCAATTTAGGCCCAAAAACCCGAGTGTATTTATTTGACATTTACCCGCAACTGATATCTTGTCACAGATTTTAATTGGATCTAAATCCGGTCGATAGTGAGGCCATAATCACTTCCCAAACCCTAACGTACTTGCACTTATCTCTAAGATTTATTATTTTTTGTGAGATAAAGAACACTCTATTTGGTTTGAAGATGAAAAGATAATCAAATGCTTACTCAGCTTTAGTCCGGTTCTGCCAAAAATCCTGGATTTTTGAGATCTTTGAGTCAAAATACCGGCACTACGTTACTCAGTTTGAAGAGATCATCACCACCATAACTGAGAAAGGTTAAATGAGGAATTAATCATTCAATCAAAACAGATATTAAAACACAACTATTTAATTTTTTCTCCCTCAGGGCTCGTCCGCGTATTTGCCGCCCCGATAGCACCGCAGTCTTTGGCTTATTGTGCATGCTCTTTGTCTTTTCTACTCCACCCATTCCAAAATCACTATGCCTTGAACTAGTCTGCACAGCAATTGGTATGGTGAAGTTTTATGTTGCTCTGTCTCTGGTCTAGGGTGACCGAAGATCAGTTTTATTTTGCGGTCCAGTGCTTTACACTCGCACAAGATGTGCTGGGCTGATTCCTCCCCCTCACCGCAGAGTCTGCACGTCAGGTCCCCCTCGAACCGCCCCATTTTATACAGGTGTTTCTTGACGGCCATGTGTCCCGTCAAGAGTCCTGTTATGTTTCTGAGCTGTCCTCTGCTGATATTTAGCAGCGCCACAGCTCTCTTTGAACGGGGTTCCTCAATCACTGACTTCACATGTCTGAGCCCTTGGACAGTCTGCCCAGTACACCTTGTGTTCGTTTCTGATCCAGGACTTAATGGCTCCCCTGGCAGTGCTATTTGTCACGCCCAGAACCGGTTCTGGTCACATAAATGATTCTGCCGGCCCACTCTTCGCGAGGCTGTCAGCTTCTTCATTGCCTTTGACCCCCGAGTAAACCGGCACCCAATGAGGGTGACCTCATTCTGCCCAACCACGTCGCTCGTCTCGTCTCGGAATTCACTTACCGGCCTGGAATTTACCCCTGGGCTACTTAGGGCCTTAAGAGTGCCTGGCTGTCTGTGACTATGAGGATCTGCTTGCTGGTGTAGCCCCTCCTATTGTTCTCCCGCACACAGTGCAGGAAATATTTAAATTTATTGATATCAATTAATAATGTTGGAGTTGGTTTAATCAAGACTTCTGGTAAATCAAATATAAGTTGTACATTAGAAAGAAACAAAATAAATATTAAGTGCAAAGTTAAAGGATTTCTATCAAATCTACCAATGCTCTCAATTTTAATTTATTAGGCAATTTCTATTAATCGTTCTGTCCAGAGCGTGTTTTTGTTTTCCTAAATGTTTATGAGGAAAACTTTGATATTGTAAAATTAAGTATTTGTTAACTATTGCTTAAGTGAAAGGTTATAAGCTACTTTTTTTACTCCTAAACATTTAAAGGTTTGGAAGATTCGTGTGCAAAATGTTATTTAATTAATTATTATACTAGTCGTCCTAATTTACAAATTTGACATCATATAAAAGGAGAATACAAAATACATTTATATAACGATCAATCTCACTGACTAAGATTTTAAATTTTTTGACTGAGTTTAAAAAATTATATTGCAATTTAATGAGAAATTATGTGGATGTAGAAAAACTGGTCTGACAAAAGTCTTTAAAAAATCACTCAAGAACTTGTAAAGGACTCACAGGTAGTGCACTGGCACTTTCAGCGGTCCATAGGCTAATGTCAGGCCTAAGCCTTACGTCTCCGCAGGTCTTGATTGCCTGTAGACGGAAATGAAAAAGCTGCACAGGGTAGCATCAGCATTTAGCGCTTACCATAAGCGCTTAATTATTCCTCAAGAGAGGAGCCAGCAGTTGTCAGAAAGCTCGTAGAGGTGGCGACAAGACTAACGTATACTTGAAATGTATACTCAAAAGGTGAGCTAGACACTGGGGTTGAACTTGAAAATAAACGTTAAGATAGACGTCAAAGTAAATCTGAATCTGAATAGCAAAGGTGTATTTGCACGGTCAACTCGTACAGCAAATGTACATTTGAACAGTAACGGTATACGGAGAAATCGGACATAAAGGTAAACTTGAATCGGAGACTGAAACTAAAAACTTGAAACTGAAAACTTGAATTGAAAACTTGGATCCGTTTACTAGAAACCTGCAATTACAAGGAATTGCCGTTAGCAAGCTGCCGCTGCATTAAAAGGTTATTTAAACACTTATCGTTTCATTCTTTTTTAAACGGGTTGTTGCAATCACTGAACTAGCCAAACTATTTGAAGCACCTGCACAATATTCACACCAAGTATACATGCCATGAAGACGTTGCGTTTGACTCGCCTGCTTGATAGACTCAGCCGTCATGGTCTATCTCGATTGCGCTTGGTAACACCCCCCCCCCCTTTCGGAGTTTGTCGCGCGTGTCTTCATCTCATTAAATCGAAGTCTAACCGCTATATCTCTTGCACAGAGCGAGAGACTAACTACGCGGGAAACAGCTTATCATCGGTTAGGTAAAATCTTCCTCTGATGTCACTCAAGACCTCCTGAAAATTTTCACGCCTAGTCTGTGCCTTTACCACAGAGAACTACGTTTTAAATATATGAATCGATATTTTTAGATTTATAAGAAAGAATCTATTATTCTCATTCCTTTAGCAGGCCGTATTTTTTGCTAGGAAACTGTAAAAAATAACATTCTTTTCCCCAAGGCAAATATTCCATCTGTTGATATTTTAATACTTGATTTAAATGAAGAAATGCAGTAGGGGCGCTACGGCGGTAATTATTATTAGGGAATTTTCAACAACTATTTTCAAACCACAACAAGAATTGTTGTTCAATAATGAAGCCACCTTATCTTGTTTAAGCATCCTTTGAGGTTCTGGTTATGTCAGTAAGAGAGTTACGGTAATGGATAAAACATAACCGTTACAACCGTCAAATCGATACTGCAGGTTTAATAGGGCAACCGTCTTTATGTAACTTAATTAATGAGTATAATTGTAGTGGTTGGGGATTAAACTGAATTATTTTATATTTATCTTAGTCTGATATGATTTAATTTGCTTCGTTACAGACAGTCTTGATTAGATTCTGAAATTTGTTAGCGGGGTCTGTGTTAAGAGTTGCATAATTTTCTGTGGTCAAATATTGTTCTGTTTTTTGTAGATAATCATATTTCGTGAGAGATATAATTGTGTTACCTTCATCTGCTTTGGTAAATACAGTGTCATGTGAATTTTGTTTATTTTTAATAGATTTGATAGTTGTGAATTCTGACTTTTTGGTATCGAAATTGCAGAAATATATCTTTATAATATTTGCAGCTTGGTATTAACAGCTATATTATTTGAGATATTTTTCAGAGTTATTTATGCTTTAATTCTTAACATTTCAAATATATCAGCATTACGCGATGGAGGCAGATTATGTTTCAATCCCTTATTTAACAATTTTTTTGCTGTGAACTAAATAGAGTATCCGTTAAGTTAATAAATCTGTCAAAGAATGTATGATTAGAAAATTTTAATTAACTCTGTTTGTTAGTTGCTTGCTCAGAAATCAATTTTACGAGTTTACGTCTCTGCACAATGTATTTTGTGCGAATAATTGAATTGACTTTTTGTCTTGTACAATCTAAAGCATCAAATTCAATAATCTGTAACGTAAAAGATAGTTCAGAATTGTTACCTTGATATAAATGTTCAAAATTATCCTTTTGCTGTATTGAACAGGTAGTTTTGACTCGTAGTTCTGAGTCGACACCGTTTACCTGAGGAGACAGAAGGTTAATTCAACACAGAGTAGATATTAAAATTTGAAATCTTACTTTTATTCTGTATTTGACAAAGCCGAGAACTTCAGCGAAACTGCAGTTGTACGTTAAATAAAATAGTGTAAATCAATTTGTTTATTTATCTAAGTTGACAATGGATTTACATCAAGTATCGGCCCCTACAATATCATATTATGTTATAAGGGTAGCTAAGTCTCAAACATTTTATGTAGTTCATATATCTGTGTACATTTGTAATATTATTTTTACTGCTATTTCAACGTCAAAGTTAAGAAAAACATTTAGCATTTGCCACAGATCAGTGGCAGTTAGTAAAACCTTTTTTAGTGGTCTATTTGCAAAAATTTTAATTATACCTGATATATTTTGCAAAATATGAATGGTTTAATGATAGTTTAGTCCTTACACGTTTTGTTTAGTTCTGATTTTTGGGTTGCTGCTCAATGCCACGTCAACAATAACCTGAAAAGAAAAAAAATATTTTGTATTTATTTTATAAATTCTCGTCGAAAACTTTTATACCTAAATAACAAAATGATTGACAGTGACTTTTCTATAAAACATGATGAGCTTAATACTATTCAAGGTTGTTTCCATGTCATTAAGAATTCTCTGTTTTCAGGGTATTGTGTTGTCCAGAGGCCTCAATTTCCAGATCAATACATAAAAGAGGGTTCCTTCAAAAGGGTAAGAATCATTATTGACTAGATATGTGTTATTAATGAAGATAAATTTATCACAATTACAAATCATTCTCTGAACAGTTTATTGATTTATTGTATCCAGAGCTCAAAGTATGTTTAAAAAATCCGAATGCATATTTGCAAGGTAACTAATAGGTATACAAGGGTATGTAGCTTGCCACAGTTGCTACAAACAAAGCAGACAAACATATACGATTGGTTGCTAAGACACATAAAAATTTTTTAGCTAGAACCATAACGTAATAAAAATACGCGTCATTTGTAAAGATAGGCATAGAAATAGTAGTTGTATATGTTTGGGTATTTATGTATTTGAGTATGTGGGTCAGTTATAGATGTAAGTGTGTTTGTGTGTAAGTATATATGTATGGGTATATATAGTTGAGAGGTAAGAAATACTATATACATTAACAATAATTTGGTTTACAATGTGAACAGTATATGTGTACTAATCATTTGTTAGTCATTTAAGTAAATATTGTAAAGAAACATTTGTAAAGCTTAATAAGATCCTTTGTATCTCCTATTTGATTTTACCTTTATTCAAACCGTGGCCCAATCTATGTGTTTTTTGTGAGCCTTAAAGGGTCCCTAGGCGATTCGTGTCCCCGTGCATTCCCGACTGATTGAAAAAAATAACTAAAAAAAACTTAAAATAAACAAAAAAGAAATTAAAAAAATATAAACAAAAATGAAAAAATACCAATTAGAAAAAAAGAGAAAAAAAAAAAGAGAAAGAAAGGAAAAAAAGGAAAAAAATACGAATGAATATGTTAAATGGTAAGAATATTGTTGTACTTAGCCTAGTTATTTATATTAAAAATAATAATAATGGTAATAATAAAAACGACATAATGGTTGGAGCCACGATGAAATATTGTATAGAAAAATACGAAAGTGCATGACCTAACGCTCGACCGGAAAATTACTCGGACAATGGGCTAATGGATAATTATCCGCAGCCAAAATAATCGCGAACAACAACTATACAAGGGTAAAATAAAGTGACGTCCTTAACATAGTGACTGATAATACAAAATGTATAGTTGTAAGCGGATGATCTTTAAACAAACTTTCTTAAGGAAGAAATTTGCATGTGACGGAATCGTCAATTTTAAGGCTTCAGCCTACCAGAATGACATTTGGTCTGCATGTTTAAAAATTATTTTCAACTATACAGAGTATCCCCTATTTCCAGGTCAAACTAAACATACATCTTGTCGAAATGCAACACCACATATGTTATATCGTATATGAATACAGCTCACTTTTTTATGTACCACAGGTATAAGGTGTTATTTGTTATACGGGGTACTTAATCTAAAACCTATGGATACCTTTTTCATCCAAATTTCAGTAAAAGAAACACCCGACATCTTAATAAGTAGTGAATTTTTTTTTCGCAGATTTGGAAATATTGTCTTATTTTGATTTTGACTGCGATATGCCTTATTAAGTCGTCATCTTATACAGGACGGCCAAAATTATAATTATTTTCTTTTTTAATTTCCTAAAATGGACACGTTTCTATGCTGTTTCAAAATAAATCAACATGTCTCCAAAACTTTGGCTTAAGTATTCCCTATACACGTGCCCACGAAACAAATGCTAACGTATTTAGAAGAGTTGTTGAAATTGAACCCCATAAGTGAAGAGGTTTGCAAATAATATTTAACTTTTACAAACCTTTGTATAAAACAAAATATCTTTTAAGTTGACAATGAGTTTTTTTCAACAAACTAAAGGCACGGCAAAGGGCAACACACTCTCTCCAGTCATTGCATTTTAATGACTATATTTGAGACAGACTTAAAAAATAAAAGTGAGTATTTTCCTACAGTATCATTTCGTTAAGTGAACGATATTTTCGAAGTATTTAACACAAATATATGCAAAGTAGATGATTTTATTAAAAGACTGAACTGTCAATCTGATTTAATAAAATTCATCCACGAAGTTAACAGTAAACTTTCTTTTCTAGATGTACTAGTTATTAAGAATAATGACTCTCTTAACTTCGATGTCCACAGGAAAGTAATTACGACTCTAAGTTACATTTCAAATAACTCACATCAGAACCTTGGTGGTTTAGGGGTAAGAACGTGTGCCTCTGAACCGAAGGGTACTGGGTTCGATCCCAGGGTACTCCTTTAACTTTTTCAGTACAAACTGTAAAATTAACATCAACCGAGGTTCTGGCATTGTATTTGAGCAAGTTGAATGTCTGCACGTTCCGCCCTTCGGAGGGGGCTTAAAGCCGTCGGTCCCGTGTCCATGCGATGTTGGGCACGTTAAAGACCCCTACCCTCCTTACAGAAAGGCAGGGGTTCGGCAAAATTTCCAGGGTAGTGAGGTGTAACTGCTCCCTGACATCGGTGATTGTCCATAGTCGCGGAAATAGGCCGACGTTAAAAAAACAAAAACACACACACACAAATAACTCACATCATACGTTTGCACAAAAAACAGCTGGGTTAAATTTTTTAGTAAACAGATTAATAAAATTTCCCTTAAGTAAAGATAGATTTAGTAAAGAATTAGAGTACATTTAATACGTGGCCAAATATAACGGATATTCGGATTTCTTAGTGGAAAAATTAATTAAAAGACACAGAACAAAAAAATTGTTAGCAGAATCCACGACATTCAATAACAATAGAACAGAGAAAAAATTTGATCGCCTATCTTTTGAGTCGCGTATCACAAGGTGTCTCGAGACACTTTTAAAAGAATCCGATTTGTAGCTAACTTTTGCGACAAAATAATTTAAAAATTTGTTGGATGATAGGAAAGTTAAACATAAAGCCACTGAAATGTCGGGTTTCTATGAAATAAGTTGTAGAGATTGTAATCTTAAGAGAACCATTGCAACTAGATTCATGGAACATCCGGAACAGCTGCAAAACGGTAGTGTAGACAAGTCATGCGAGGCACAACATATTTGGGATAATAATCACCACATAAATAACGAAAATCTGAACGTTATTAAAAATGTCACACAACCAGCGTAAACATGCGTACGAGAGTATTTATATTTCTAAGGCAATAAAGAACACAAGTTCCTTAAACCGGGCGCAGCCACTAATTTACAGTCCTTTGTTTGCGCTATGTCTTTGATACAGATAAATATTCCGAACTTTAGCAGGTAAAGTTATAACGGAAGTTCAAAAACCTCGTCCGGCAATTAGAGTACAATACATAGAAAATTTGTCTGCGATTTCGTCTCGCTCTCGGTATCGGTCTTTACCTAAGACTCAGTATAAAAGGTGATATTTAGTAGCAAGTAGTTTAAAATTGTTCATCCCCTGATGATGCTAACTTTGTTAGTGAAACGATCGTCAGGTCTTCAAAAAATGTGTTGTGGTGATTTGGGTTCTCCAACTGTTCTTATCAGTGCTCATCAAACATCACAATCTTCACTTGTCACTTACTCCTTGTACGTAAAATTACTAATTTTCAGCCATTCTGACTTATTTGTAAAAAAAAATAGACCTATAAAACTGTCTTTAATAAATCACGTTAGCCTTAGGTATATTGGCAGATATTTTTTTGTCAAATAACCAAAAAAAATTTTTTAATACAGCTTTGTAAAGTTATTAAACAGTTAAAGGCTGCAGAAACTTTTTCAACATTTGATATATGAAACAATTCATTAAGTAGGTGAATATACATGAAACATATTTTACCATTAACATAAAAAACAAATAAATAAATATACTGACTTTCAAAAAATTCGAACACTCAGAAAGAGTTAATTACTTTTAATAAAATGTATCCATACTATATATTTAATCAAACTTAAAAAAATTACTTTTCAAACTAAATTGTTAGAAAGTAACAAAGCTATTAAATAATTTGTGAATCCGCCGCAGTTTCTAATGCATTCGATAGCTGTTCCAGGCAGGCTTGAAATTAAATATTTTGTGCTATTCTGGGGAATATCATCCCAACTTCTTGAATTCGGTAACGAAGGTCAACTAGGTTATTTGGTGGTTGCCGTAAATAACCCAGTCGATGGACAATTATATCCCACATATGTTGTATTGATGACAAGTCTGGGAAACGAGAAGGTCATGGAAGCAGGGTCAGGTTATTTTCTTGTAAGAACCTTACAGTCGCCCCTGATGTGTAAGCACGTGCCTTGTCTTGTTGGAAAATGGGTTCAAGTAGCCCTCTTATGTATGACAGTGCAACCGGCTGCAGTAAGTTTTGTAAGTAGTCATTTGAACAGGTGTCCAGTTAGCCTGCCATCTTTTTTTAATAAATATTATTTCTACTTTCTTAAAAACATTCTTTTTCAGAGATATGTCACGTATTAGAACACGTACGACCAATAGTAGGTCATATGCAGTAGAAGTAATAAAACAAGCAGTCCAGAAAGTTCTGGAAAAAGATGGTTCTGTGAGAAGTGTTGCCATGGAACTGAACATACCCAGGATAACTTTGAAAAGATATGTTGACAAAAGCCGTGGTAAAGACGCAAATACTGTCAATTTACGACAAAGCAATGAACACCTGATGGTTTTTTCTCAAAAAGAATAACTTCTTCTGAAGAAATATCTACAACATGCGTGTAACATTCATTGCGGTTTATGGAGTAAGCAAGCCTGTATCCTGGCTTATGAATACGCAGCAGCCAATGGTAAAAATGTTAGACAGTTGGTCTAGAGATAGTATGGCCGGCAAAGAGTGGATGTTTGGTTTTATGAAGAGACACGAGTTTTCATTACGAACCCCAGAACATACAAGTATGAGTAGAGCAACAAGCTTCAATAAATCAAACGTTGATGCTTTTTTCAAAAATTTTCTCGAAGTAAAAACTAAATATAGATTACAAGCCGAAGATATCTATACCTTGGATTAAACAAATGTCTATCCAACAAAAAAAATGTTACCTCGTATACCAGGTTATCGTACCCCATACCATCAGCCCTACCACCTTTAAGCCGAAGTATTGCTGGATATTGATTTGATGTGCTTGTGCGCCATCCTGCTGATACCCTCTTGCATTCGCTGGAACTTGTGGTTTTGCTCCATCAGGATATAAGTTTGCTAAAGTTCGGAGGACGTTATTTTGGAGCAGTGCCAAATAGTTATCTTCATTAAAATTGACTTCAATCAAGAAGGGACCAATGAACTTATTTCCAACTATTTCTGCCCAAACATTAACATTTTCAAGGTCTTGCGTATGTTCTCCTCACATCCAGTGTTAATTTTCTTGAGACCGACAATTTTTAAGATTAACATGGCCGTGAAGTGTAACACTGTATTTATCAGAAAACAAAACATGTTATAGTTGGATAACATTGTTATCAAACATTTACATCATTTGTTTACAAGAAGACGTTCTTTCATCGAAATTGCCTTCCATGAGATGCTTAGTTTGTATTAATTTATAGGGATGCGTTTTTCCTATAATTCGAAAAATCGATGAATAGCTAAGTTTCAATATTGTGGCTGATTGTGGACTCGAGGTATGTGGATTTTCCTAAAACTCAAGCATGACAAACAATTTGATATTATTACTCAGTGCATTAGAAAGTTTTTTTTTGTATCTGTCTTACATGTCCAAGCTCGAAAAATTTCTTGTCACTTTAACTATTTTTTCGCTTGAAATATAGGTGGCACATCGGAAATTTTTTTTTGGAAATAGGCGAACAACTTCGATCTGTGATCTTGTTTTATCTCCGTAACCAATCATCTATAGAAATGTATTTTTATGTATTTCTATTAAGTAAACCATGTTTCTGAATTGCAGTTTATAACTGAAAACTACTGTCATGCGGTTACAATCACACAGCAAGTTGCTAAGGAGTATCAAATAAAACTAACATTGCCAACTATGAAAAATGTTGATAACTTTTAATGTAACCTTTTTAACTGACACTGTCCAAAGAGGACATTAAAATAATTGCTTTTGCTTGCTTTCTCATTATCAAGCAAACGCGATTAGTTATTAATTTTTCAGTGTGTCGTAGCGGAGTTAGTCAATCAGATATTTTCTTTACTGTTAATTTTTTTCAATAAATTTTAAAACAATAGCATATTGCAATAGAGAACGAAGACATGGTCCAAATGAGATACCACAAGCTCCAACTTCTATTTAAAAATTTGGGGTGTGCAACTGTGACTCGAAGGTGGTTGAATGTAGAGGTGAAGTTTTTACGTTACACAATGTCATTTTTTAATCTAAAATCGACGTGTTTCGGGATTTTCAATGAATATGCACAGTAATTGAGATACTGAATCTATTCCATTTGACTATCCTACATTATGCAAAAAAATCTTAAGCAAGGCATGTATTCTAAAATACCGAGGTACTATATACTATGTAAATACATCAAAAATATCCCAGATATTAAGGAACGAGCAAAAACATTTTGTATTAAAAGGTCAAAAGAGAAGCCTGATGGTAAAATTGGAAAATGTTACAAATTTTACATATCCAAAAGATTTTATTAAACAAGTAACATTTAACCAAATCAGAATCACAAAACTACAAAAATAATAACAGAGAGTTATGCGCTAGATACTTATTTCAACGAGGAATTGTTTTCATAAGTAGCTGTCGATAAACTAACTGTCTAGGCAAAATTATCATATTTATATACCTAAACTGTACACTAAAGATGATGTAATCTCGATGATACAATCCCGGAAGGTGATGATGATGCAACTCCGGATGATGCAACACCAGATTAGGAAATACCGGATGATGCAGCACCGCATGATGCGCATATCAGATGCTTCAGTACCGGATGATGTAACGCCAGATGACGTAATACCGGGTGACGTAATTCAAGGACTATTGCTGTCAGTGGATACGCTCAACCGGTTGTGTCGATGTTAAAAGCAACCATGAATTATTTCGTGCTATTTCAAAAAGTGCTGAATTGACCGGACCCATGTCTGAATTCATCAAATTCTGTGGATTCACTTTGTGGATTTCCAAACTTTCCAACTTCCGACGTTCTAACTTGTGATCATCCGTGGTTGCTTTCAACAACTTAAGATTACTATCGCCTACCTTATTTCCCGAGTCAATCATATGTTGGGAAACGTTAGATTTTTCTCCTCTATTGAATCTGAAATGAGCTAAGTGCTCTTTAAATCTTGTGATTGATCTCCGCGTTTGCTCAGTATAGATTTTCTCGCAATTATTACAAGATATTATTATTTTTTCGCAAATAAACATTTTGCTATTATTGATGCTTCAACGTCGTAATGTTATTTATCAAAATTTTCCACCTATGCTTAGTAACTAATCTATATGCAATGTCTGGAGAGAAACCGTTACAAATCGCAATATCTATATATTTGTTCATCTCTGAATTGCATTGCTTTCTACTCAAGAGAAAACTGAGTAACCTTCGAACAAAAAAGCTCAAATCCGAGATTTTGTGACCAAAAGGGTGATATGAATCTGATGGTATGAAGCCATTTGTTAAAGTTACTTTCCGATAAATGTCAAATTCTAACCTACCTATATTTTTGATGACATGAGTATCAAGGAAGGGTGATTGGTCGTTGTTCTTCATTTCGTAAGTAAAATGAATTGAAGGGAATCCACTCTTCAACATAATAACCCAATTATTGATGTTGTCTTTACTGAGGTCAAATATGGCAAAAATATCATCGACGTTTCTCAACCATGCCCTCGGAAAATACTCCACCACCCCAACAAAGTCACTCTCAAATCGGCTCATGAAGAGTTCGGCAACGAATGGAGACAATGGGTTTCCCATTGTGGCTTCCTCCGTCTGCCGATAAAACTTCCTGCCTTCTTCTCAGACAAGCATAGTGAAGTTTACTTAATATATTCCTCCACCTGTATGTCCGAAGGCTTGTTATCATTAAGCACGTCCCAAACATACTGAAGAGCTATATCGATAAGAATGCTGGGGAACAATGACTTGACATCAAAAGAGATCATTTGGTTTTAACTTAATATCTTTGATTCCATTAATGAATTCAATGTACTTTTTCACCGAAAAACTAGAAGAATGAATTTCCAATGTACTGAGCTCTTTCGATAAGTATCTGGAAAGTTTATAAGTTGGGGAACCGATACCGGAGAATATTGCTCTCAATTCATTCCCCGGCTTATGGACCTTCGGGAGACAATACATGCAAGGTACAATTGAATTGTATAAGGTGACTCTTCTCCTGGTATTCTCATGTATTAAATTAATGCATCTTTTGTCTGTACTTTTGAACGCAGTTGTCATACCAGGAAGAGGGTCTCTTGTTATTTCCCGATAAGGACCGGTGCTAATGACATTTTCCCCCTCTATCAAAGTATTCAACGTTATCAAAAATAACACTTTTGTTGGCTTTATCTGCTTTTAAATAGAAACAATATTTCCTCATCAAATCTCTCACAGTTCCCATTTTGCTTTTTGACTGTTGGTTTCTCAGTTTTGAGATCTGCTTTGAAAGGCACCTTTTGGATAGTTGAAATATGGAATTCTTAGTTGCTCACCAAGAAACCTGATTGAGCTATCTACCCCGACACTGATGTATGTGACTGGTGAGGTCACGATTGTGGGAGCATATTTCAAGCCCTTGCCGAGCAAATCCAACTACCTTATAGTAAAATTTAAGAAATAAATATTCTCTATGATTTCAGAAACTTGCGGCGAGTGAATGCTAGAGGTTTCTGCTTCTAATGACTTCTTTTGAAGGTTTAAGGTATTTAACTTGTTCTAAAAATTTGTAGCAATAATATCAAACATTCGTCACTGAAAGTTACTTAAACTTTCAAACTCACTATTATCTAAATTACTAACTGCCGCCATGTATCATAGGTTTCCAACTCCGACCTACTACGTTTGGAGTATAGAGACCTAACTTCTAAATTGAGAAGCTTTCTCTTGCTGAACCATGCCAATTGTTGACAATTAGGCGACTCATTGCTCCTGATGGCATTTTTGATATGCTTCGGGAAGAGAAAGCGACTCTTACAAAAATTTAAGAAAGCGTATATCTAAAGGAATGTTTGAATGCTTAGTTGACATTTTCGATAAAATAATTGCAAAACTGTAAAAAAAAAACGAGTGTTCTTCATTGTTATGCATTTTATATCTATCTGTGTGTGTGTGTGTGTGTTTTGTTTCTTTAAAGTCGGCCTATTTCCGCGACTATGGCCAATCACCTACGCCAGGAAGCAGTTTCACCTCACTATCCTGGAAATTTTGCCGAACCCCTGCCTTTCTGTAAGTAGGGTAGGAATCTTTAACGTGCCCAACATCGCATGGACACGGGACCGACGGTTTTACGCACCCTGCGAAGGGCGGAACGTGCAGACATTCAACTTGCTCAAATACAATGCCAGAACCTCGGTTGATCTTAATGTTACAGTTTGTACTGAAAAAGTGAAAGGAGTACGCTGGGATCGAACCCAGTACCCTTAGGTTCAGAGGCACACGTTCTTGCCCCTGAACCACCGAGGCTCTTTATATCTATCTAAAAGTAAAATATGTAAGTATTTTAACTATGTGCGGAAAACAAATATTATCTCCTGACCTCTATGAATATTATTCAAAATCTACAATGGCGTACAACTGTGGGCTAATCTTTAGAATTATACTAATTTTTAAAGTTGGTTTGACTGTACAGAAAATATTGAAAATAAAAACCCAATTATGTGTAAAGTTGATTTTAAAAACAAACCCTGGTACCATATTTTTTTCTTTACGAAGAATAAACTGGCACAGGGCTCTAAATGACTATAATTAGCATAAATGTTAAAATGGCTTTCATACGCACGTATACGGTCCAATTAGTCTTTTCCGCCTAATAAAGGCCTCTACTGGCGCAACATGTGAGTCCACTGAAAGTTAAATTTCGTCCTTTGATTTTGCTTCTTGTGTTTCTTTATCTCCTTCTAACAACTTATAAAGACCTGTGCGCCAGCGAAAGTACAGACGCAGCAAGTGCGTTATGAAAAAGAGTTACACTAATAATTAATTTTACCGAAAATAATAAATAGAAATATTAGGAATTCGTATCTGCATTTTAGAGGTTATAGCAGCTTTTTATCTTAAATATACTGCCCAACATTTGTCTAAAAAATAAACACGGAATATCACTTAAACCGCCAGTCTAAGTTATATTTCGAATGACTCACATCATAGGTAGGCACCAAGAATGGCTATTTTGAATATTCAGGTAAATAAGTCAATACATTTTTCTTTTGAGTAAATATATATATATATATATATATATATATATATATATATATATATATATATATATATATATATATATATATATATATATATATATATATATATTGCTATGGTATTTGTGGTTTAGCACTTTTAATTGTAGAGCATAAGAATTCAATTTGCGTCTTTATTTAAAAACGCTAACATTGATGAACCTGAAATTATGCCAAAAATTGTTTACTTACTGCTGTGTTTTTAAATTTTTCTCTCATCGCATGGGTAGGGTTCTGTGCTTGGGCTATCATTTTTGTTTGATATATCTTATTTATAAATTATAATTACTCCAGTGTTTGGAATTGTCAAATATATATATATATATATATATATATATATATATATATATATATATATATATATATATATATATATATATATAATTGGTTTCTTTTGATTTTACTTTTAATTGACGGTGAAAAATAGCCTTACTTTATCATATAACTAATATTTGTTTGATTTGAGGTTAAAGTTAAACAGATTATGTAAGTACAATCTAGTATGTTTTATTTATGATTGATTAAGTTTACAAATCTCGATTAAAACATAGTTATATCAAATTTATAATCACTGATTGTCGATAAATCAATACAAATCAAATTTATTTAAAACAATGAATTAACTAACTATGATCTAGTGATTCGGCCTTTATCTAATATCCCCCTTAGTGAGCTAAAGATACATTAAAATCATCAATGGGACTGAAAAAATGTTAAAATCTAATCATACTATTGAAAAAACTCTGCACATTTATTACGATAAAGTTCACAAAACGACTTACTGAATGATGTCTAATTGATTCTTTCATTTGATGTGTACTAATTGCTTTTCATTTGATCTACTGTTTGTATTTTGTAGCTTGCCTGTGATTACTAATTATTTTCCATTTTATTGAAACGGTCTCAACAAACCGTATACCAGATACCCATATTTATTTTTCCTAATTTAAACTGAATATGATTTTATTATTAGGCAATTGCCTTTACGTTTAATTCTCAACTGCCATATTTACAGTGTCGCCGTACGTCGACGAATAAAGTTTCACTTCCCGCGGTTCTTTTTCGAATCTTCTTGGCGTCCTGCCGCCGTTTCCTTAAATAACTACACGTGAGTTACAAAAAATCTCTTCTCGCTGTACCTGGGTAAAACAAAGTTCATAGGCCTTGCATTTTCCCGTTGTCCAACTTCTTTTTCGTTGCATTCATTGGAAACAACCACAAAAAAACTATCCCTATTAACTAACACTGCGTGTCTTTTCTTATAATTGGTAATTGACAAAAACTTACTTTTAACTTAATACTATACATTTACTTACTGTCTAAGGATAAAATAGAAATCATTTTATTCTGTTAAAACTCTATAAATAAAAACAAGGATATTGTTCTATGTTCTATTGTATTCCAACGACTTTTGCTTAGTGAAATTAAAATGTACTACATGTAAAAAAAAACATTGTTCTGTATTCTTTTACCTGTTATGCTATTCCTTATTTAAACCTATAATATTTTACACTCTCAATTATACAGGGCATTTAAATATTAGGATGTATCAGTTTAATGTACATGGCCCGTTTTACTCCACAATAAAACGTTTCTAATTTTCTGATATATTTGCTATCTATAGCAATATATATATATATATATATATATATATATATATATATATATATATATATATATATATATATATATATATATATATATATAGAGAGAGAGAGAGAGAGAGAGAGAGAGGGGAGAGAGATAATAATTTGGGTATTATTAAGAACGTGGCTGAATATAAGGGATACACGGCTGGCTTAGTGGAGAAATTAATTAACAAGCAAAAATTTAGAAAATGTTAGCAAAATCAACGACCATTAGAAAAAGAAAAGCAGAAAAAGCCTGTTTTCCTACCATTTGAGCCGTGAGTCACGATGGGTCCAGATAGCATTTTTAAGAAAGTCAAGTGGCCACCAAGTTGACACCAAAAAATACTTTTAAAAAATTCCTAGGTGACCCAAAAGACAAGGATAGTACCTCCAAAATGTCGGAGATATATAAAATAAGTTGAAAACAGTAGCTCTCAATGTTTTTTCGACGGCGGAGCACATTTGATAGTAGTTGAAAAATAGCGGAACACCATTTTTGTTAAGATATCTGTGTATAGTAAATTAATCTATTTTTTCCGGTACTATATCTGAGAAAGGTTATTAAGGGTTCTTTGTAAAACACCAAGTGAACTAAAAAAAATTGATAATTAATATATATATATATATATATATATATATATATATATATATATAAATTAAACTATTATTCAAAATTAAACAACTCTATTTAAAAAACGGCAAATTAAAAATACATGATAACTAAAGTAGCAAGATTTTTCGGACAAAAATAAACTTTACTTTAATATGAAAAACAAAAGTATCGTAATGGGGGGCGAGGCAAGTATTGTGACTGTTTAGGGACTTTTTTAACAAACATCTGTGGCTAATGAATGGAAACTTTCGAGGCTAGCTTACAACCACCACCACCATATGACATATAATATGCCTAAGAATCAGTTATTTCAGTGGGATATTTGCGCTGGCTGATTTTTACAAATGTCTACAATATTTTGCCTTGTAAATGATAATGCTACCCTTATTTCATCTTCAAAATTAGTTAATCTTTTAGTTTTTTGATATTATGTTCGTCAGTGTTGAAAACCCAAGTTCTCATACATATGAAATCGAAAATATTAGCAAAATATCAAGTGCCTTCCTGGAAAGAACTTAATATTCCACTTGTACAAAAATCCACAAATTCTCCATGCTTATTTCTTTAAACTTTATTTTTAATGTGCAATCAGATCATAAAAGAAATCCCTTTCTTGCAGAGATAATATATTACTAGGCGTATCACCTTCAGAAAATGTATTTCGTACCCAGTCATAGTTTTTTATATTAAGAGATGGAAAACTACTCTGTTCTTGTATAATAAAATTAAATGTTTTGTTATAAGAGAAATAGGTTTGTTGGCGCCTTCATTTTGAAGTAACGGAAACATATCGATTGTACTTTTTTTTACTACATCATTTTTCCGAAAGGAAACTCTTCTCTGGAATGACAACAGTTTATCCCTAGATGTGTATATTTTCGTTGTTTCCTTGAATGCTTGTGTTGACGCCGTTCTAGTAATTTAAAATGTCAGCCAAATACGCCAGTTTTGCACACCATATTTTTTTATTTCAGCAACACACCACGAGGGCTTACAGCCTAAGTACTACCGTACCGTGGGTGTCGACAAGGAGGAAAGAGGCAACTTGTTAATTCTGGACTTGAAGGTTTGGAGGTTCGGAGGAGAACGAAAAACATGCGACGGCAAGGAATTCCACAACTTGGAAGTCCTCAAGACAAAAGAGCGGATAACAAGATGTTATATGTCTGGTAGCCGGGACAGTAGAAGGGTGCATTCGCTCTGTTCCCCTGGTAGATCGGTTGGTGGCAGCAGGTGGAGGAACTATGGAAGAAAGCTCCTCTGAGCAGCGCCCGTGCAGATATCTATAAAAAAAGAGAGAGAGAGAGGTCACCAACGGCACGTCGGTATGCAAGAGATGGCAGATTTTGACTGAGGGTAGGGTCACCGATGAGACGTATAGCTCTCTTCTGAATGGAGTCCAGGATAGCGAGTGTAGAAACGGCAGCAGCGCCCCAGATGTGGAAGCAGTATTCGAGGTTTGGCCTTATTTGTGAAGTATATAAGGTATAGAGATTAGCTGGTGAAAAGTATTTGCGAGCCCGGAAGAGGAAACTTAATTTCTAAGCAGCTGCTTCTGCAATTGATGTGACATGTTGGTCCCAATTGAGATTTCGATACACAGAAATGCCAACAAATGAAAAGGACTCATTACTTTGAATAACTTGGTTGTTCATTGTGATGGGTCTAGGGCTGATGTATCTCTTATGAGAAAGAAAGCAAGACTGAATGTTGGTGGGGTTGAATTGTACAAGATTTCTACTTCCCCAGTCTAATATTTTTTGGAGATCCACGGAGACAGAACAATCCATGAGTCTGCGATCCTCATCTAATTGGGCTAAAGAGACAGGCTTATAATATTGTATATTTGAGTCGAGGGTGCTGTCGTCCGCGTAATAGTGAACTGGATTGGATGTGCTAGAGAGGAGGTCATTGGTGTGGAGAAGCAACAAAGTGGGGACTAAAGCTTAACCTTGAGGAACTCCTGCATTAATTGGATATAGTTTAGAGGAATGGCCATCCACGACAACAGAAGTGCTCCGATTGGAGAGGAAATTTGCTGTCTAGGTACAGAATTTTGGTGGTAGGCCATAGGCTGGACGTTTATTAAGCAGTGCTCCGTGCTAGGCCTGGTCGAATGCTTTGGATATGTCTGGAGCGACAATCTGGGATTCACCGTGTAGTTCCATAGACTTGTTCCAAGAATGGGTGCCAAAGGAAAGGAGGTCGGCAGGTGATCTGCGCTGACGGAATCCATACTGCCTGTCGTGGATTAGACTGTGTTTTTCAAGAAGTTTTAGTAATTTGGTGTTTATATATTTTTCTATCACTTTAGAGGCGACTCAAAGAAGCGAAATAGGCCTGTAGTTGCTAGGAAGCGCTTTGAATCCTTTCTTGGGGACGGGTTGTACTCGAGCAGTTTTCCAGTTACTAGGGAATATACCTCTATTGTAAGATGTCTGAAACAGCCGAGTCAGGACAGGAGCAAGTTATAGTGCGAATTTTTTGAGAACAATTGCTGGGATCTCGTCAAGGCCAGAGGCTTTCCTGGTATTAAGAGAAGAGATCATCTATCGTACCTTTTAAGTTTTGAAAATGATATCCGTCATTTTATGCGCGACATTGGGGGCTGTTGGTGGTTACACGTTTGGAGGTGGGTTGAAAGTAAAATTTCCGGCGAACAACCAGGCAAAAAATTCAGCCTTGCCCAGGGCGGTAGAAACAATTTCATCCCCTGAAACAAGAGGTGGGAACGTGCTCTTGCAGAAATTATTCCCAATATATTTAGCAAGAGTTCAGAAGGGTTTGCTGCCCTTGGAGCTTAAGAGGACTTTGTTTTTGATGTGGTTATTAAACGAGTTTTTTTGCCTCAGAAGGAATGCGGACATAGCGGTTTCTTGCGTCGTTAAATGCTTGAGGGTTTTCTTGACTGGGATTGTGGGATACGTGGGTGTGATGACTGTGGGAGCTCGTGTTGCATTGCGCAGGAAGCAGTGACCTTGCCATGGTCTGAGCGACCGAGAGAAGCAGTGACTGGTAAAGAATTGCTGACTGCAAAGGCCTCCGCTGCTCTCCCTTGTGGATCGGTTTTTGAAGAACCTAGCCATTCCTTATTATGGACATTGAAGTCACCAAGAATAGTGGAAGGAAGCAGAGAGTTGAAGCAACAGTATCTTTAGGGGTACACAGGGCGTTAGATACGAAGACCCGCAGGGTGGTATTCTGGGATCAATCCTTTTCAACGTATTATCACATCCGTCTCTATGAGAATGAGATTTATGAACTATGTTATTTCTATGGCCACAGGCATCCTGTAAAGTGTGTTGGTAGCAGCGAACACTTTGCAACTATATTTATAGAAGGGACAATTCCTCAGAATAAAACGAAATTGTTTTTAATTGTGTATGTATTAATTAGTTTGCTGAAAATTACCTGCAGTTAACAGATGGAAGCACCACAGGGAAGATAATTTATAATCGTTTTATTTACTGAAAAATATAAGCACGAAGTAGTTGTAAATGATTATTTTGACAAAGTAAAAGTATATAAATGCAATACTATTTTTCAGACTCGTTAAAGAGAAGCGTATTATGTTATCATTTTCTGATGAGATAACATTTTAAGAGGCCCGTCAAGCAAATGAGAACCATAGTTATTTACCACCCGCAAAGAAGTCAAATTGAAAAGCAACTGGTTATGGATAGACTCTAGGCGGATTTTATTTGTTCCTAATGCTATATAGAGAAATGTACTTATTTATGTATCTGACTTTTGATATTAAATTTTATTTAGTTTTAGTATGTAAAGCTTAAAAATATTGTATACAAAGTAATACATATCGCCATAGCAACGTCTTTTAAAATACTGTGACGATAAATTTATTTTATATAAAGTCTATTTAGAAAGGATGCATTCCTGTTAATCATAAGTATTTTTGTAACACTTTTAGTTTTATCAGTACAGTCTGTGGGTATAACCTTTTCAAGTAAGTTATATTCAAGACGATGTTGTCGAGTCTTGTTTCAGATATTACCCTGTAGTTGTTTATTTTATTTAAAGTTGAATTCATTATCCTTTTAGGCAATTTGTCATCAAATTTTCTGATATGTTTTGTTTTGGTTAATTCAATTCTGTAATACATTATTATGAAGTGTAAGGTTAACATAAGGAAACAGAACATTTAAAACCTACCTTGTTATGATAGGAACTATGAGAAATGCAGCATTATGCTTAGTTTTGTATTTAATTGGAATGTTTGCAATTTTACTGAAACTGCAGTGTTGCGATTTGTTTACGTTCAAATGACAGAATACATTAATTTCATTTCAAAATGTAGGTCAAATGACCAGCTGTCATGTCAAATCTCGACTTGTCAGTGCTGCCAACCCGAGATTGAGATTCCACTCCGTCTAAAAAAGTAGTACCTTGTTCTTTTAATTTTAATTTCTAAGAATGGTTTAGTATGGGTAATTGTTTTGTTCTTATACATGATATTATCAGTTAATTTCTTGTTATACAGGATGCACTACATATTAAATCTGCATTTATTTATCGGCTCTTATTTCTTGTGCACTATGATTGTCAGTTGATATGGCGTAAGATTCTCGGGCATGAAAAAAACCGCGCATAAAATTCGGTTTGAAAAAAAAACAAGAAAATAATCTGGAAGAAGTCTTTTCTTGTCTTGATAGTTAAGAAATTTAAAAGCCACGTTGGCCTTCTTTTACATTTTGGCTTTTCTTCTGGAAACCATGCTGTGTCGTTTAAGAGTTTTACTCTACCAATTTTTATTTGCATTTAGTATTCACACGGTTTAAAATATATTACTCTCCTTTGATTTGAGTTTGATTAGTTGATATAGTCTTAGTATTGGTTGGTGGCAGTAATATAATCTGAAAATATTCAGGATAATCACAGAAGAAAGCCAAGTAAGCTGTCGAATTAACATCTTTCGGTAAGGTTTATTATTCATTCTCATTCTTTCTTTTGACTATCCCCTGTTTTATTGGAATTTATAGGCAAGTTGGAAGTTGGAAGTTGGAAATTGGGAATTAGAAATTAGAAACTCTAAAGTAGAGATGGGAATTGACAAACAGAACTAGAAAAGGCAACGAAAATACCTATTGGTAATCAAATGGAAATAGGTCATAGCAGTTAAGAAGTAGAACACAGCAAATAGGAAGATACCCACCAGTCCTAGCCTAAGACGCATTTTGATAATTGTGACTAAGTCCCTAGACCCGAAGCTTAGTTAATGTTTGGCTTCCGTTGGGTGTCCGCCTTCTTCAGAGGAAACCGAATAAGTATAACTTTTTCCTTTGCTGATATTTTGTTGTTCAAGAAGTCAGTCTCTGCAGTTCTCTACTACATTCTCTACAACCAGCAATATCTCCCTTAACGAAAAGGACTTTTAATAATCATTGAGTGTGACTTTAGGAATTTTACAGGTGTTGGATTAAACCTATTGAGTTTAAAATTAATCATTGCTACCTCTTAAAACAATTTGAGCATTGTAATGTGACTGCGCGCATTTATAATTTCATGATATTTATTTTTAAACCTAAGCTAGCAACATAATGTGAAAATTTATCATAGTATTGCTTTACTTTATGCCTTCTCTAAGTATGTAATAACTAATTAAATTTATATTTTATTTATGCTGAGTGTATTACTACTTTGCAACTTATTGTGTCAAATTTGGACGACTTTTACTCATGTTTGGTAATTTGCATGAGCATACTTAAGTTCTTTAAGGAGTCAGGGGTCTTAAAATTGCCTGGCGCCTTAAAAAAATTAAAGAACCTGAACCCACTCCGTTACCACTTAGTAGCCGCGGATTTAACTCCTTTGAGAGTGTTACTACCATCAGATAAATTTTACATGATAACCATCTAAGAGCAAATCAAACCGTAAAAATACGTTTTCATCAGATCTTTAATAAACACCAAATACCAACCGTACAAGCTGCGGGGAACAACCTAATCCGTGAAACCTTTAGCCCTTCTACTACATTTGTCCCTGATAAAAAACAGAATCTTATATGAATACACTAGGTGCATCTTCGCTATTATAGGAGACGCAGCTAGAATTTTCACTCATTAGAAGTCACTGGGTTATCTTTTTTTATTTATTTTAATTGATTGTACAAAAGTAAGCAAGCCTTGTAATTCATTAGTGAAACAAGACACAAAATCACCCCGAAAACCACAAAAATAATAAGAGATAGTTGCGCGCTAGATATGTATTTTAACAACGATATTGTCTTCAACAGTAACTATTGCTAAACTGTTTAGTCATTTAACGAAAGTTACTGATGGAGACAACTTCATGGTCGAAACACCCATCTAACGCATAACTATTTTTTTTCTTTTTGAGGTTTCTGGTGTGATTCAGCTTTTCGTTTCAGTTTCCACCCGTAGTGTCCGACATCGGTATTTTAATTGCTTTTATTCCTTATTGTACAATTTAGAAGAATGATGAAGCCAAATTATATAGATACAAAAATAGTATACTGGCAGCTGCATATTTCACCTTATATATATATATATATATATATATATATATATATATATATATATATATATATATATATATATATATATATATATTATAACACAGACCTAAAACAATAAGATTCCAAGTGAAAATCGTATAGCGGCCAAAAAATTTTCAGTGTGGAGTGACTAACTTGGTTACCATGATATACAAACAGATAAAATAAATCTGGAAAACAAAAGAAATGCCAAGAAAATGGAAGAAGAGTAGCTTGGTAACTTTATTTAAGAAGGGTTATATGACAGCTACAGATAGCTTTATCAGATGTGACCCACAAATTGTCGAATTAAAAATTTAAAAACGGAAATGGAAATATCAAGCTTGTTTTGGAAAAACTAGGTTGACAGTTGACCAGACATATCTGCCTAAACAAATTTTAAATGCTTGTTACGAGTATAAGGTTGCAGCAAAAATCATCTTAAAAAATTGTTAAAATGCTCAGAGTTTAAAATGCCTGAAAGTATTGCAAATATAGAGACTATGACACTACGTACGCAGTCGGGGTAAATAGATGACTATCATATGACCTTGAAGTGAAAAGAGGAGTAAGGCAGGGTGATCCGCTATCAACATTATTATTTAAGTTTTGGTTCTGGAGAAACTGATAAACGGCAGTGACATAAAAAGAAGTGGAACCCTGTTTGAAGGGGTCATCAATGGTTCTCTTGCGTGAAAGATATCTTATTAAGGACCAGAAATAGCAAATAAGTAGATAGTGTATCACCAGACATTTGGTAGAAGTAACAGATAGTGTAGGGCTTGAAATAAATAAAGACAAGAGCAAGTACATAACAATTAGAAGGATTAAGGAAACCATTAGTGGAAATTTTACTGTGAAAATTGGAGGGAAGAGTGTGTTGGACAATAGATGTGATAAAGATGTAGAAGTTAATCTAAGGATATCAAAATTTGGCAGATGCGCAGGTAGACCTAATAGTTTGCTTAGGTCGAAGAACATCCCATGCACGACAAATCTTAGAGTCTATAACATCGTAATAAGAGAAACAAAAGACATATGGATGTAAAGCCTGCACAATAAAAAAAAGAGTAGAAAATTGGATAGTGATATGAGAGGGAAATATATTGCAAAGACTTTTTGTAGGCAAGAAAATAGAAGCTATTTGGGGAAGGCGGTCAAATTTATTTATTTATTCATTTACTTAAACAGAGGAGCATATTCATATTACATATAACAGAGATTAAAAGAACAAAAGAGAGCACATTCCAACAGCTGTGAAAAAGAAAACAAGAATCATGTTATACAACCACATTCTAGATCGCTGTAAATAGAAGCTATAAAAGTCTTTACATCACCAGGCATGGGTATATCAACAGAGATTTTATTGCACCTCCTCATACTACTACTACTAGACTAAAACCAGGAGGTGTGACATAAAAATCTAACTGTTGTAACAGGTTAGGTGAATCAATGTAGCCATGAACTAATTTACAAATAAATGCTATTCTTACAAGAGATCTTCTGTCAGTTAGTGAACTCATACTGAAATCTACCAACAAAATATCCTGAGGGTATCCTTGTTCAGTGTAGATTCCAATCTCGCAAAAGCTTACTTATATTTACTATATAAGGGAGACCCGCATAAACTTGCGTATTCTAATGTAGGTAGCAAAATCATATTGTAGAGTGCACGTATTGTGTCGGTATGTCTAAAGCATCTGGATCTCTGCACTAGCAAGGCCAGGCTCTCATTTCTAAGAAAACAACATTTGCAATGTGATGGTGGCAGATTACTATCAAAAGTTACACCTAAGTCAGCAATTTTAGACACGTTTTCAAGAGAATAATTGCCAACATTGTAGGACTGAGAAATAAGAAACTTCTTATTTGAAAAGGTTATTACTCGGCATTTCTTAGCACCAAACTCATGGCCTGTGGCGAGGCACCATTCTGAGATATTTTTAGGCATTTTTGTAACAAATCACAGTCGAGGTTTCATTCAATTGACAAGAAGATTTTTATATCATCAGCATATCAAAGGTGTGCTATTCTAATAGCGGTGTTGAGGTGAATAATGGACCGGTTGAGGGAAAGTGGACCCAAAACAAAACTTTGGGGAACCCTATATAAAACAGGATAAAAGTATTAAGACCAGCAACTAAACCGATTTTAAGGTACGACCAAAACAGATTAACCATTTTATCAGAAAATCCAAAGCGTGAAAGTTTTGCAAATAATAATTTGTGTGACACTTTGGTATCACCTAAATGATTGACGACACTGATTTGTCAAAATCTTTTTTCATGTTTAAGTATACAGCGTTTGTTTGCCGCGATATGCATCTTCAAAAATATACTGGGTAAAGGAACATTAATTTGATGTAGTTGGTCTTGCCACACAAAAGCTCTGCCGATTTTTATAAATTTATGGACGTACATGTGCAGATATATATTTGACAGGTATTCACGCGGAAGTATATCAAATGCATGGAGAACCGCCTCTATGCCAGTTGATTAAAGCACGCCGACCACAATGGCTATGACAGCTAGAGCAAATGTGTAAGAAGATAATTTCAAAGAAACGTGTTGGTCAAATCCAGAAGGTGAAGGGGAGACCAAGAGAAAAGTGGGATAACGGAGTTCAACAAGACTTGGAAAAAAAGGGAGTTTACAATTTAAAGATCATTGCAAACGATAGGATTTTCAACGCGGAAATTTGTATACTATACAAAGAGACAGTTTATATATAGTATACAAATTGCCACGTTAAGGAGTCATGTTATAGATATTATAACTCTTGGGCTCCGGATGCTCACGCAGATGACTTCTGTTGCCTCTGTGGCGATGTTGATTGTTGCTCTCGAATTTGAGGTCTTTTGAATGAAGATGAAAATCTGCACTAGTTGCCTGTCGTGACTCCGTGTGCTTTTGCTCCTTCATCCAGCATGTTTCCGTCTTCACCTGGCTATACTGTTCATAAGCTTGAAACACTTGTATGCGTTTCCATGTATGTATCAAGAATCACGTAGTCCTAAAAGTGCTCACTTTGTAAGTTGTGCAGAATATTCCTAAAATTATAAAATTACTGACAATGTTACTATACTTCTCCCTGTCAGAATAAGGAATGCAAGGGTCACGCTAAATGTAAATAGGTCAAGTATAATAACATATTTAACGTTTGGGCAATCTTTGGTTTGTTTTACATAGCCAGTATTTAGCTATTTGCTGTGTAAAAATCCTAGTCTCTGTTACATGAACAAGACGTCGCTGTGGAGCTTGACTGCAATTAGTCACTTTACTTTAGGTGCATTGATTTATCTCAGGTATGATAGATAGATGAGCTCCAACAGTTAGAGCAAAATGTGCTAGTCCTTATATTGGTTAAGATCCTCCTAGCACACACTTTTCCCTACCTTCTTTAATAAGTTAAGATTGGAACCTGTGGTGAACACTGATAAGTACAATTGGGAGAGCCCAATTAATCACAATACAGTTTTTTGAGCCGACTTTCCTTTCGCTAACACAGTTAGTGTCATCAAGGGGATGAATAAAAGTTTATTCATAAAAATTTGAGCCATCGCCTTGATGACGCTAACTTTGTTAGGGCCCACAATTTTTTTGTTTTCACGAGTTAATAAATTTAGAGAGCAGCATGTTAAAGAGCATCAAAAGTTATTTAAAAAAAGTACCTCTTGTTGCGATAAGCTAAAAATGAACCGATTCTGGGAAAACGTTTCATGATTTAACGCTGTGCTAAACTGATTTGGACGATTTACAATGAATCCTTTGAAAACAAAAGCTTGAAGTTGCCTGAGGAACTTTTGACACATAATGTTAATGTGAACTATTCTGTTGTGATCATTTGTGTGTAATAAGTATCGTGATTAAAACTGGTAAAATAAATAATAATAACTATAAGCAATATTATAATGCTGAGCCTCGTGACATGCATTATTATTATGGCTTAGCTGCAGGAAATGAATCAAGAGCATGACGCTTGTACCGAGATGAGTTTCAAAAAAAATCCTGGACGCAGAAAGTGCGTTATGGTAGTGAATTTTCATAGAAATGATCTGGCACAGAATGTTTTATTATTACTTTTTTTTCTTGTAACATAGAAATCTAAATTTTTTCCCCGAAAACCTCATCCGATTTTCCTGACTAACGAACTTATCCAAGCCATTTACAAAAGAAAGGTACATGCCAAATTTTATCAAAATCGGCCTATTATTTTTTGAGTTATCGGTGTGATTAAACTTTCATTGCAACCACTTTGTAACCAATTTGTAAAAAAATTGGCGAATTTATTTCGTTCGATGGGCTTGTCTGCAATGTTGCGCGTATTAGATTGCAACCTAAATGCCTTATTTGATTTGTTTTTTACGTCCGGGCAAGGAATAGGGTGTCTTACGCCAATTTCTACAGGTCCGTCCGCATGTCAGAACAATATGCCATTATATATATATATATATATATATATATATATATATATATATATATATATATATATATATATATATATATATATATATATATATATATATATATATATATATATATAAACATATAAAAATTGAAACTGATCTCGGATATGGGTTCTAGGGGTCCTAGATCGCGCTCATTTGCAAAAATTTTTTCAAAATTCAAAAGTCGGGATCTCCCCATTAGTGAATTTTTTCTACGAAAATTCACTAATAGAAGTATTCCACGATAGCAGTTGTTCAGTACTATCCATCAGCGATTAAGTGAGTTTGGCTCTTTTAAGACGAGGTGGTTTGATGTCGGTCGCCAACGACGGAGTCGAACTCCTGGGGCTGAAGTTTGTGTTTTGGCTGCGGTTGATAGTGATCCTGATAAGTTAATTGCATCGCAGGAAAATATTCCCACAAGGTTACTCCATGAAATCTTGTACGAACAACTCCTACATCAATTCCACTATTAAAAGGTCCAGCCCTACTTCCTGCAGATCCGCTTTCACGACAGAATTTTTGCAGGATAATTATGACTCTCCATGATGGCAACAGAAGTTTCATCAACTCCAGTCTTTTCACCGATGAAGCTGGAATCGGGCATGATAGTGTAACAAATCCCCATACTAAACATTATTGGTGAGAATCCTCATTTAGTGGTGGAATGTGGGTTCCAGAATTAATTTTCTGTAAATGTATGGGTCGGAATCGTGAGAGATCATTTAGTTGGGCCACATGTCTTCCCACAAAGGCTTGACCGTGAGGCCTACCTACACTTTTTACAATGTGGTCTGCCCGTTTTGTTGGAAAACGTTCCTATTGGAGTACGACGTGCAATATAGCTACTGCATGACCGTGCACCGCCTCATTACAGTTTAGAGGTTGGATTCATAGATTGGGCTGCCAGATCGCCCGACTTGAACCCGATCGACTTTTTTCTTTGGTGACTATGTTAAGTCGCTGCTATACAGAACGCCTGTGAATAACGTAGAAGACCGAAGGCAACGAATTTTTGACAGTTTTGCAATAATAACAGCAAAGGAGGCCATATTCTTCATGGTTCGTCGCAACTTTCTGAGAAGAATGAATTTCTGTGCGAAATGGAAGGACAACATTTCAAGAACTTATTGTAATAGTATGGAAGAAATGTACATTTAACACGTTATGCACTTTGTAGTGATTATCAAAGATGTTACTTAATAATCTAGTTAGTAAATAAATTTTGTATTGAGTTGAGGCTGTGAAAATCAGTTTAAAACATGGTCAAAGCATGAAAATATTTGAAGTCGTTTTTCTCAGAATCGGTTCATTCTAACGTATCGCAACAATAGATACTTTTTTGAATGTTTTTTGATGCGCTTTAACACGGTGCTGTTTAAATTCATAAGTTGGTGAAAACAAAAAGTTATGGGCCATAAATCCAAGGTTAAGGTTAGGTTAGGCTCTTTGGTTCTAGTATTTGCATCATATTCGAAACATTAATCTACAAAGGCACTAGAAATGCATGTGGAAGATTTGAAAAAAAATCAAATCACTAATACTTTATCTGAGAAACTTTTTAAAAAAAATTGACACCTGTATCTCCGTTAACGTTGTGTTTTCCAGAAATTATTATAGGACTTTGTGGCCCTAATTTCTAGTTAGGAACCACGTCCTGAAGTCTTGACGCATAATTTCCAGACACCTACATAAGAAAGTACTAGAGATTATAGAAGGAACAAAACAACAGAATATTTTTTAAAAAGTCCTCTTTTACAAGCAATGCAACCAATTTTTTAAAAGAGCTCACTTTACAGATTGGGCATTTTAAGGTTTTGTAAAAAAACATAGATACGCTTTATTCATTTTCCTTTTATAAACAATCTAAAAAACTACAGACGACACTGGCGTTAATAATGAAAAAAAAACAAGCTATAAAACTAAAAAATGTTCTGGACGCAGCAAGTACGTTATTGTAGTGAATTTTCATAAGAATAATATATTATAGTGATTTGGCCTTATATTAAAAGTTATAAAACGTTACTTTATTTAATTTGGAACGGTAAAAAATAGGGTAGAGAAGGGTAAGCAAAAACATGTCCTCTAACATAAATATTTATACAGTATTTCGGATACAAAACTCAACAAAAACTGTTGACAAACAGGAAATATACTCAACAAAAAATACACTAGAAACCGAAACATAAAAAATTCCTGTGGTTTATGCATTGAGGGTAATTGTATACACGCAGAAAGGGAAGAAGAACCCCTAGGACCAAAAGGGTTTCTGCCCTCCCACCCAAAACACGGTGGGTTCTCCCTCCCCTTGTGCATGCATAAGACTATCTTTAAAGCATAAAGCACAAGAAAATTTTCTTGGGACCAACCCCCAAGAAAGTTACTGGACCTCGGCGAATATGAGTGCTGTGCGAGGTAGACAGGATTTAAAGGAAGTATTGCTGCAACTTTTAAACAGCGGTCGAATGCAAGCAATCAGCTTGTAACTTAACCTCGATGGGCTTGGACGGTTAACAAACGTCGGTATGTCTAATTTTAAACGAGAGATTGTACCTGTTTGAGACATACAATATGAGAAATGCAGAAATACGCTTCAAAGTGCTATTTATCAAAAAAATATTGATCAACTAACCTGTAAAATCATCGATAATAAAAACGATGGGTCTAGTAACTTATCTATCACTACCCTTCTCATTTGGTAAGCAGGTTTTGATAATTGCAAAGAACATTGACGCGCGTCGTACTAAATTTGACCCAACGAATCTAACAAAAATAGTGTCTTCCACGCCAAGATAAACTATAAGAAATGCAAATACTGTTACTATTACTACATATTGCATTAGTTATTTGCCCCGGTTATACAATAATAATGTCTTTGAGGTCCTGTTTTCATGGCTGCTAACCGAGTGTTCACACTAATCTGCGAATATAAGTTACTGATTTTCTATTTTACGCAAAATTGTATTGTTTTTGGTCACTAACTCACAA